>VZRO01008352.1:356872-402734 GCA_013397915.1 Daphoenositta chrysoptera | reverse complement strand
GGGGGCAATCAAAACCTCAAAACATCCAAGAATTATTTGGATGTGTATTTGAAAACACATGTGCAAAGACAACTGAAACACATTCAGCCACAGAGAATTAGGTCCAACTGTTGAAATTTAAAGTTATATGGGTTCAATTAATAATAAGTTTATATTAAATACAAAGCTCATGAGGCAAAGGTATATTTTCCACTCTTCTAGGACATGTTGAAACAGAGGGTGGAAAATTTCACGTCCTGGAACTGAGAGACTCTTGGATGATCATCACTCAGTTATCACTACAGTTTTTCAGACCTATATTTTGGCATGTGGTCCCGTTCGTGCTTGTTTACAGCAGATGATCATAAAAAGTAATGAGAGTCAGAGCAGCTGCCGTTCAAATAACCTTTCCTGCTTTGGAAAGGTAATTTGATGTTTATCTTTGTTTTCAATTATTACCTCTAAACTCATAATTTTAGGTTAAACTCATAAAATTCCTCTATTTAAAAATGTTTTTTAGTTTACATTTAGGAAATGAAATAGCATCAAGTACTTAAAAGCAAAGTTGGGTTCTCAAGAAACAGTGAAGAGACTTTTAACAGAAGTGGAAAAGACATGCTACTAGAAAGTATAGGGAAGGAGGATAAACATTCTGTTGAACACTTTTACTTGCTGTTATAATATCAAATACAAAATATCACATATTTGAGGTGCTTTTTTGCGGATGCACTTGTGGGTGCTCTTTCTCTCTCTGTCTCTCTTAAACACTTGAGATAACATCAAATAAAACATTAGTAATGTCCTATCCAATGACAGAAAAATGATAGGAATGGCAGCTGCATGTACACATGTGCTCCAGGAACTGATGTTCATTTAATTTCCCTCTGTCCACTTATAAACCTTAGTTTATCAGCAAACCCATTTCTCTATTCAGCAATGTCCTAAGAATGTTTAGACATAATCTGTGCTTGGCTGAGAATAAAAACAGCTTACACTTAAGGCAGGTATTTTGATATATCTACATTGTTTATAGGGTTTCCCATATGTAAGCAGAAAAATTCCTCTGGGATATTTAACATTACAGAAACTTCACTAAAGATCTATTTTATTTTCATCAGTGAGCAAGGAATACTGAATAGCATAAAATACAAATTACTCAGGTGCTTACCTGAATTTTTGTTTTCCTTTAAATTGACTTACAAAAATGTGAAAGAAACTGATAACATTAACCACTACCAACACTCTGAGGACACTACAAAACAAAGATATTGGAAGAGAGATATAGAAATTGATTTGAGGAAAGAGAAACCACTAAATCTTCACTAAAATTGTCTGGCAAGTCTCACCATTTTTTGGCCAGTGTTCTCACTAACTTCCATCAATCTATCTCTGCAGTGATTTGTTGTCTTTCCTTAGGAAATACATAAATTTGCAGTCATGCATAATGACTGTAACTAAGAGTTACTAACAGTAACAGGAAGGGTGTTCAGCTGGAAAATATAAATTTTCCAAGCATAGGCAACAGTGCAGTTTAGGTATATGGCAGGAGATTGTTCTGAGCAAAGTAGTTTTCCTCCCACCTTACACTGCCAGAAACTCTGCATGTCATTAGGAAAATACAAATAAGCTAGCTTCCCATGTTAATCTCCTGAAGACTATCAGATTTCCTTGAATTAAGGAGGATTTTGTATTAGCATTGTATTTTTCTTTTGGAAAGGTTATATGGTATTTCAAAGTAAGTTTTTGTTAAAGGCATAGCAGACCTTTTATATAGAAGTTTTAAAAGTGGATGGCAAAAATATTGTCTATTTGTTGGCTTAGAATCCTAAAGGTAAGAGAGATTTCACAGCTGGAAGAGAGCTCGTAGCAGAAATCAGCTGTACCTGTTGCAGGTCTTACTTTTTTTCTTTGTTTCTTTGTTTCTCTCTTTCTCTCTTTTCCATATTTTCAGAGATCTAATCTGGTAGTTCTTTTCTTCTACAGTCTTTCCATTTTTAATCCATACCTTTCCTTATATAACATGTCCATAACTGTTCCAAGCCTTCAGCTCTATGCTAGATGTGCATAAAGCAGAAACATATCTAAAGTGTTCTTCAAGATACGCCTCTGTATATTTATCCTAGTTTGATGACTGAATTTTTTTCCAACAGCATATAAGTAGTTGGCTTCTAATAATAATTGGCTTCTAATGCATAATAATCTGAAATGCTTTTCAACAAAAATGCCATCTAGTGTTGAAGTTCGGCAGTTTCCAGGAGTTGTGTGTTCTTGTGAATCCCAAAATGATACATAGATATCAAGTACTTTGAGCTCATGAAGCATAAAAAATGACTATAATCAAAACAATTTTATATGTATGAAGTAACATGTAATACAGGGTCTGTAGGAAGCCATATTTGATTACTAAAACTTCTGATGTAACATTTAGTGGTCTGTAAACAGCTAGAAAATCTTGTGACTTGATATTCCCATTGAAATAACAGGCCAGCACTGATGCTGTAGTATTAGAAGTGCTAGTGTAATATAAATGCAGGGTAGTGTAAAAATAAAAGATAGTTTTTGGTTGGGTTTTTTATTGATAAATGCGTACTCAAAGAAAACAAACTAAGGAAGTAACTTGAAGTACCTCTTTTCATGGGGTGAAATATACAGTGAATAATAAAATTATTAATTGTGAAATTCTTAAATCTATTAAATAATGCAGCAGTGTTGCCCTGTCTCCTGCAGTTTTCTGTGTGTCCATTCTTTGATAAAGTTTCTCACACACTTTCTATAAACATAGCAATGTTTTAGTAACTGTAACTTTTGCTTACATTTCTTCTCCTGGGTGGAGAATGTTTGAAGGACTGTTCTGTTAACCATTGAAGATGGAGGAGGTGGTAGCCTTGTCCTCCAATCCATGGTTATTCCTAGAAACATACAAGTATGACAAGAATAAACAGCCAGGCCCTCTTTTCCTTCTGGCCTGAGACCTGTAAAGAACTCAGTTTCAGAGTGCTTCTTTCGTGGCCTAGAGCCACACAGCAGTATAGCATGATCTAATGAATGGAAACAACTGTCCAATGCTTACATGGATCACACTTAGAAGCAAAGTTATATAAGCAAACTTTCAACTGTAAAAGTTCTCTATACACTTGTCCAGAATGTACATTAAATCTTTTTAGACCTATTTAATTTTTAATGAGAATAAATGTGGTTGAAAAATTAATGACTGGGTCAAGGCAGAAGAAAATTATCAGATATGGCAAATATTTTTTATATTGGTTTAGAAAACCTTGGTGCCCAAAATGCAAATTAAAGCAGTTGATTCTGCTTCTATTTAAAGAACGCATCTTTTGTTAAATTTATAGCTGCCCTTAGTAAAAGTAAGGAAACTTGACATGTAATTCGAGACACAGGTCAGAGAAAAAAACTTGGTTTGAGATGGTGGTAACAAAACTGAAAGAACAAGGAAATTAATCTGGTACAGAAACTTAGAGAAAAGAGCAGATTGAAAAACATGTGCATTTTCTGTCCTCAAAACATCTGATATCCAAAATTTTTTACTAGTGCATAAATTGGATATGAGCTGAGAAATTACACTTTGGTAGATGTCAATTTATTTCAAATTACAGAACTTAATCACTTAAATTCTTGCTTTATATACATTGCATTGTTTAAGGTTATGCATTATTACCACGTGCCAGATAGTGAAAAATAAACACTTCTGCTTCCATGTCTGCTTCCCCTTCCAAGAGCTACGTGTAATAAACTAATTGTAGTCCAAATTTCAGTAAACTTTGTCCCTTTAGAATTTTCAACAGGGAGGTGATAAGGCCAAGAGGTCCCAGAGCATTGCTGTCTTTACAAGCTTATTTCTTAGGGAAAACCTCTTCTGTTAGAACTAAAAGACTTTTGGCTTAATATGTGCCTTAACATTTCAAAGCCAACTTTATCACTTGTTTGCGCTTCTCACCAAAAAAAAGAGAATCAAAAGAGAGTTATGCAATATATGATTCAAATAGTCCTAACAATTTTTAGCTGTATAGTTTTATTCAGGTAATATTCAGGAATTAAAATTCAGGAATGCTTTTCCAAGATGCTGCTCTGTGACAGCAGGGATTAGTCATTAGGAATGTGATATGATGGATTGAACACATGCTTTAAATGCAGGGTATCAAATAACAATTCTAGTAGCCATTTACCCCCATTCTTACTCTAGCTCAAATGTACTGAGGTGTGAATTTTTATTTAATTTATTAAATTATTTAAATTTATTTCCAGATTTTTGATTCTCCAGTTTTACCCTATTTTGCAGCTCAAACAAACAAACAAAAAAATTATTTTAGATGGGAAAAAATCCCACAATTTTAAATTAAAATAATGAATGAAAATTTGTAACGAATATCTCAATATGAACTTCTTCATGTTCTGAAGAGCTGAATGTATTACATACTTAGAAAATGATTATTTAAAAACCCCTGGAATAGCTTGTTTGTTTGCCAAAATAAGCTTAAAGTGAATGCGACTTCTAGAGAAGAACACCCCATTTTCAGCAGAAAAATAAATAAAGATGCCAAGACATCCTGTGCTTTCTGCTGGTTTCCTAGGTGCAAAGAGTTCAATACAACAGACCTAAGTTCTTCAGTATCTGATCCCCACTTTTGTAGTTTCTTGCCTGTAAGTAAGGATATACGTCCAGCTGATCAACTCTTACCACATATGTGAAAACTCTGTAAGAATATCAAATATGTTTGTGAATCTGTATGCCTCAGCATAAAAAAATATGCTTAAAGACAGACTAGGGTACTGTTAACATTCTGTTTTCAAAGTTCTTACCACGATATACATGTAAAATTGCATCTCTTGAGCAGAAATTAAAACATACAAAACACACTGACAGATACTGAATAGTTTGGAAATGCTGAATTCTGCATGATGATTAACCAATTGTGTATTAAACATATACCAGTTTCCTTGCTTCTAAGAAATTACTTTGTTCTAGGACTTACATATCTATTTTATTTTATGACATCGTATTAACATTAAGAATGTTAGCAGAGCTTAAAAAATAAGTTATTTTCAAAATACTTAATTTCTCAGCTGGATCTTTCAGCTTTAATTTCACTTGTGATTGTATCATCCTCAACATACTAATTCTGCCTTTTTGTCTCTTTTTGTCTCTTTTGTTTATATATTATTAAATTTGGTTTGCCCTAAGTTTAACTTTCTGTTATGTTTTTTAAAGAAGATGATTTTATATCCATAATGCTGTTCTAAACTTTAAAAACTGTTTCTGAAAACTGTAGTTAAAATAACTGCTTTCTCAGTAATTCCTAAAATCCATATTAATAAAATCTGCTGCAGTGATTAAGTTATTTTGGTGGATTTGAAAGGAACTGGATCAAATCCAGAGAATTTAGTGTTGTGTTTTTATCATAGAATAGTTTAGATTGTAAAAGGCCCATAAGATTGTTGAGTCCAACAATGAACCCAGCACTGCCAAGTCCACCACTAAACCTTGTCCCCAAGGGCCATATCTACATGTTTTTTTAAAAACCTCTAGAGATGGTGACTCAGCCACTTTCCTAGGCAGCCTGTTCCAATGCTTGACAATCCTTTTGGTAAAGAATTATCTACTATCCAACCCATTTCCTCTTGTCCTCTCACTTGCTACCCAGGAGAAGAGGCCAATCCCCACCTGGCTACAACCTCCTTTCAGGCAGTTGTAGAGAAGTTGTAGAGAATGATAAGGTCACTTCTGAGTGTCCTTTTCTCCAGGCTGAACACCCCCAGCTCCCTCAGCTGCTCCTTACAGGTCTTGTNCCCCCAGGTCCTTTTCCACTGGGCAGCTTTCCAGCTATTCTGCCCCAAACCTGTAGTGCTGCATATGAGGTTGCTGTGACCCAAGGGCAAGACCCAGCACTGGGCGTTGTTGAACCTCACACCATTGGCCTTGGCCCGCTGATCCAGCCTGCCCAGATCCTTCTACAGAGTCTTCCTGCCCTCCAGCAGATCAACACTCCTGCCCAACCTGGTGTCATCTGCAAACTGACTAAGGGCACACTCAATCCCCTTGTTCAGATGATTAATTAAGACATTAAACAGGACTGGCTATGATAATGAGCCCTTGGGAGCACCAATGATGAGTGGCTACCAACTGGGTGTAGGTCTGTTTACCTCCACTCTCTGGGCCTGGCCATCCAGACACTTTTTAACCCAGGAAAGAGTGACCTATCCAAGCATTGAAGAGCTGGTTTCTTGAGAAGGATGCTGTGGGAAATGGTGTCAAAGGGTTTACTGGAGGCAAGGCAGACAACATTCACAACCTCTCCCTCATCCACTCAGCAGGTCTCCTTGTGGCTGAAGGAGATCAGGTTGGCCAAGCAGGACTTGCCTTTCCTGGCATGGAACTCATGCTGGCTGGTCCCAACCCCCCTGATTGTCCTGCACTTGCTATAGGGTGGCACTCAAGACGATCTGGTCCGTGACCTTCCCTGGACCAAGATCAGTCTGTAGTTTCCTGGTTCCTCCTGCTGACCTTCCTTGTACAGAGGCATCAGATTTGCCAACATCCAGTCAACTGAGACCTGCCCAGTTGACCGGGATGGCTGGCAAATGCTTGAATGCAGCCTTGTGAGCACTTCTGCAGGCTCCTGCAAGTACCCATGGGTGGATCCCATCTGTCCCTCTAGACTTGTGTGTGTCAAAGTGGTCTAGGAGGTGCTGACCATTTCCTCCTGGATTATGGGGGCTTCATTCAGCTTCCTGTCCCTGTCTTCCAGCTCAGAGGGCTGGGTACTCAAAGAACCAAGTCCTACTAATAAAGACTGAGGCAAAGAAGGCATTAAGTACCTCAGCCTTTTCCTCACCCTTTGTCACCAATAAAGGCTGAAGGTTCTCCTTGGCCCTCTTCTTGTTGCAGATGCATTTTCTTGTTGTGTTTTACTACTGTAGGCAGATTAGGTGCTAGTTGGGCTTTGGCCTTTCTAATTTTCTCCCCATGTAGTCTCATGATGTTGTTGTAGTTCTCTTGAGTTGCCCGTCCCTTCTTCCAAGAGTTATGAACTCTGTTTTTTACCCATCAATTCCAGAGTTCCAGCCAAAGGAACTAGGATAAAGTATGTTGGATAAAATATATTTAGCCTACATAAATTAAGATTTCATAATATTTATATATTCTAAATATATCATTTAATTGCTATATAGGACTATTATAATAAACATATGGGTGATGAAAACCATTTAAATTTGTGTTTGGATTAATAAAAATATTACATAGGTGGAAATTAAAATATATAAGCATATATTTTGTGTCTTTTACATTATTAGGTGTTACATTTTGAAACTAGCACAAGCTTTTCTCCATTTTCTTAGAAAAAAAATCCTAATTTCTGGCACCTCTAATATGGAATAAATTTAATTTTACATGAATAAAATGTAGCCAGTTATTCAAAGTGATATAAAGCATTCTTTTATTGAGACACAGTATTAAATTTTAAAAGCCAGAAAATGTGTATTACTTTCAAAACGAACTCAATAAAAGAAAGTGGTTATTTATAGCCTCTCTGTGTGTTATTTCTGTTATTAGGCTACCATTGCCTTAGTTTTGGAAGCATTGAAGCCTCAGATGGAATGATGAGTCATTCCAAAGATCAAACTGTCCTGTAATAAGTCAAAAGATTCTAGGATTTAGGTATATGGATGGAGATTGCAGATACAAGGAAAAGAGACGGTACTTATGGGAAACTTAGCATAGATCAGTTGTCACAAACATATCAAGATGTCACAAAAAGATTTCCTTTCCATAGATAAAGCTTCTTGTCACTTACAATTGTGGAGACAAGCATCTGCAGTGTCTTAGAATATTGGATCAGCATAAGAAATCAGTTTTTTGGTATTTAGCTAAAGCAGTGTAATTGAAAAATACCAATATATTTATACTGATGATATATTGATATTGATTTTACTGAAAAAAAATCATCCTCTGATCATGTTCATTCTCAGAAGGAAAGCATTTCTCCAAGCATTCCACAAGCTGCACTGCACTGTACTGCACTGTACAGCTTTTAAATTATATGAACTTTCATTTCTGCTTCCACTGATTTTGATTTTAAATGCTTCAGAGTTTTATGAATTTCTGTGCGATCTGTGAGCACTCTTCCCTCTTGGGACAAGAAGAAGGGTATCTGAGTGGGAGGAAGGTGGTGGAGTCAGATAAAACCCCCTTTTTTCATTACTTAGAGGAAACCTAATGGACTGGCCTTTGGGAAAATATTAAAATTTAACACCAGTAAAATTTATGTGTGCTGTAAGTGGTGCAGATGCTAATTTTAAGTGGCTTTTGTTTCAAAATACTTCAATATTTTTGCTGTTTCAGATGTCAGCCCTTACTTTTGATATTGAAGGATTATTTTCTATGAGATATTACCTGTCATCTGAATAGGCTCATAGTATGGTTGGATGTATGGTTTGCAGTTAAATCCACGATACTTGATCCCAGGCTGAATTGTTTGACTGGTCAAGCTTAACAACTTTAAGTCATATTCATGTAGAATATTATCAATATTTTTGCAAATATCAAGGGAAAACAGCCAGTCCAGTGGAGAGTAATGGTTTAGTTTAGCAAATTACTCTCTGGTGGATTTCTCCCTAGCTGTAAGAAAAGAACATTTCAACTTGTTTGAAAACTTGACAAGTGTTAATTGTGAGTTGGAATCCAGAGCTGATTTGAAAGTGGGAGTTGTCATGGAGGAAGTAAGATGTAGATAAGGAGGGAATCACTAATGACCAACCTTGAAAGGAGCAGCTTCTATTTGATGCTATAGAAGGGGGGCAAAGACAACAGGGGAATGCACCAAAGGAGACAGAGATCTTGAAGAAATTAATTAGGTAATTTTCTTAGCAGCAGTGTTCTATGTGAATAAAGTAGTTATAAATTAGTAAGACTCTGAATGTTAGCATCCTTGCACATGAGTAAGAAGAGTTGCATCTGAGATCTGGAAAATAGGTTTTTTGTTTCAGTGGGCAGCTATTGCCTTGCATAGAACACTCCTGAACAAGTATCAGTTACAGAATGTATTCATACACTTAGTTTAGTTCATAGAATCATGAATATGATGAGAATAGCCTGACTTGGAAGGGACCCAAAAGGATCGTTGTTTACAGCTTCAGGCCATGTGCAGGACACCTAAGGAATTATAGAATAATTTTCAATTATTTAAACAGAAAATTGTTCCTCAGCCCATTGTGCTGAAGACCTCTATTAAAACACTAAATGGTTTGCAAAAAATATTATTTTTGTAAATATAATCATCACACCATATGCTGTAGAGCATTGTTCAAATGCTTCTGGAACTCTGTCAGTCTTGGTGCTGTGACCACTTCCCTTGGGGAGCCTGTTCCAGTGCCCAGCCACCCTCTGGGTGAAAAACCTTTTCCTGATACCCAGCCTAAACCTCCCCTGACACAACTCCAGGCCATTCCCTTGAGTCCTGTCACTGGTCACAGAGAAGAGATCGGTGCCTGCCCCTCCTCTTCCTCTCCCAAGGAAGTTGTAACTGCAGTGAAGTCTCCCCTCAATCTCCTCTTCTCCAGGCTGAACCATCCCTGCGCCATCTAATCTCAACTGTATCTAGAGGAGCTGTGCATCATATGACTTTATTTTGGGAATTCTATGGGCTCAAAACGATGTGTATGGTGCTCTAGTACTTGATGTCTTCAACTTCCTAAATATTTTTCTAAATATTTTTGGTTTATGACATATTTTAGTCGGAATCCTACAGAATGATTTTAGATAAATATGAAATAGTGCTTATGCTGTTATGCATTTGTAAGTGAAATGTGAAAAAAAGCCCTGAGGGATGTCTCCCAGCATGTCTGGAATTAGTCTATCAGTAAGAGAGAAACGTAGCTCCAGATATTTTCATAGCATGTTCAACATTCCAGTGAAACTCTATGTTTATTTTGCCAGGAAGGTCTGTTGTTTCACCAACACGTGGGTGATGATTGTCCTCAACTATCTCACTCAACTGTTTGAGAATGAGACTCCTACACTGCTACATTTTATCACATTATGGCACATCATCTTCTTATTTTGTCAAAGCCAAAAACCTTCCTGGCTAACATTAATATCCTAGTAATCAGAGGAAGTTTATGAACTATGTTTATTAGGCATACCTTGAGAAATATTTGTGCAACAGTTAAACCTATTTTTTTCCTGTGTGTATTTTAATTATTTTTTCTTTTAATTCAATGATACAAAAAAGGTATTTCCCTACACTTGACTGGGGAAAGAACTGCAAGTAACTCATTTACAGTGAAGTGAGATTACAAACCTAGACTTTTCTAGCTCACTGTGCAGAGGCTATAGCCTGCAAAGTACTTCAATTATTCATAAAGCCCTCACAAAGCTCCCATTTTGAAGATTGAAAATCTACTTGCACAAAGATTGCCAGCTAAAATGGAAGGACGTGCAATATCAGATTTTAACTTTGTGTAGAGATTTAAAGTTTCTATTAACAAAAAATAATTTCTCACAAGGTATGTGAGGAGAAGATAGTTGAGGAATAACTGCAATTGAAGAATTAGATACTCCACATTTTTTATCAGGTTGGGGTTGAATACAAGTTGGTACTGGGACAGTGGCAATATAAACTTTATATTTTAGCTTAATTCCCAGCACTTAGTTAATACAGTTTTATGCAATGGGTAAATAACAGACATTTAGGCTTTGGATGCCTAAAGGTAATTCTATATAGTACTGTTTTTACAGGCTTTGTTCTGCACATAAAATCCACTTCACCTTTAGAAATACTGCATTCATTCAAATGAAAAAATAAAAAAGGTAAGAAATTTGGGCTGTTGGACAAATATTTAATTTTGGGATAATTTTCAATATAATGAATCTTGAAATATATAATATTTGGGTAGATAGGTTTAGCAATAATTTTTTGAATATGTCTTATTCATATGTTATTATATGTGTGTGAATATATAATATTGATACATATATACATGTTATCTGAACACCTGTGTATGTGTGATTCTGGTCATTTATTGAAAGCAGATAAAAAGATCAGCAACAGAGAGGTTGTAAATGTAAGTTAAATGTCTGTACAAACAGCCCTTCTGTGTTAATGTTAAGAGTAATTGCACTTCTTTCGTTGTCTGTGTCTGTATGAAGTAGGGACATTCTACTGTCTCTATGTATAGAACATAATGAAAATTATAGAGTCAGTAATACTCAATAGATTAAATATAAAATATCTGGAGACTAAGCAATGTACATTAATTATGACTGTGACACCTTCATTAAAATGGAGATTATATATGCATGTGAGAAAATATTGTAGAAAGAAATTGAAATAAAATAAATCAGTAGCCACTTTATAGAGAACTCGGTTTAACAGACATAAACATTCTACACTTTCACTAAATAGGAAGTCTAGCAAAACCAGTGCTTTCCTTAGGGATCAATTTCAACTTCCATATATGTAATTTACTGTTGCAGTTGCTGTATAAATAATAGGCTTGATAAATACAGTTGTAAAATTAACTTCTTGCAAATTGGGATTTTCTCTGTTCCTGCTTTGATTATTTGGCAGACAAAGTGATAAGCAAGAAAAAGGGAAATCTTTCCTGCTTTCTAAACCCGCAGTGTGAATTCCTACAAGTAAACTGGAAACTGAAACTGGAAACAGAAAACTGGAACATGCATCAGGTCTATGTTTTAAGTCTCACCTTAGAGACTATAAAAGAGATGTGCCTAGAGAATGGCTATCAAGCACAGGTTCTGTTAAGCTATTCAATTGTTATATATTACATACCAAGTTACCTATTGCTCAATTTCTATATGGCTCTGTATATAAGAAATGAAACTGTAAGTCCCAGTCCCATTTCAACATGGTGTTGATAATATTTCCTCAGTGTTTTTCTTCCAGTTTCACAAGAAAGGCAAAACTTTAAAAATGTGGGTGAATGGACAGTTTTGCAATCTATGAACGTGTTTAGTTTTCTGAGTTTTGCCTTGTTGTTTGGTAGTCAGCTCTGATCACTCTTCACTTCCTTGCTACTTAATGTAGAATTGACAAACTGCCCCCCCCCACTATAGCTGTGTAATCTGAAGTGATCTTAATTAAAGCATAAAGCTTCTGAGATGATGAACAGTTTAAAAAAAGAGCTGCCCTATTCCAAAATCTAAGTATATGGTGATAACCAATGTGTACTCATTTTTTTCTTTTTTTTTTCTGTCAAAAGAGATGTTTTCTGTAAAATTTTGTGAACTATTTATAGTTGTGTGTTTGCAGGGAAATCCCCACTTATCCTATTTTGCTGGTAGTTTTGCCAAATGATAGGGTAATATCTACTGTAAGGTATTCTATTTAGTCCAGGGAGAGGGTATGCTGTCTGAAGACTAGAGAGGAAGTAGGTTACCCAGAAGTACACCTATCACTGCTTTGCTTTTTATAAATTCAGTTTACTTGCCATATTATTAAAACAAAACAAATTCTGCAAAACTCTTTTGAAAAAATTTCAAGGTTTCCAACTGCAGAGGAAGACAGCTGTGGAATCGGAGGTTACTTCTCTAACTAGGTAGTTAGCTTAAGTTCTGCTCTACCATGTTCTGTAAATTGAAAGGGTAATGAAAACCCTGTGAGTTACACATTAATCTAGACATGCCGTAGTAGGGTATAACATAAAACTGTAAAATACTGAGCTGTGAAATGTGATACAGCTTTGGTTTTTGCACAGGCCTTTTATAGTTTTCATCAAAATGTTACTTTGTCTGTACATTAGGTACCATGAGGTAGGTAATAGAAATATCTAGAATTTAATATTAAGGATCTATGAAAGAGTGATGATACAATGTGTTTATAATTGTATAGTCTATAGAACACCAAATTCTAATATTTTTTACAATAAACTCGTATGTGCAGCTCTGTAGAAGGCAGCCTATTGTATGACTCATATTTCCTTAAGCACTTGAGATACTGTGTTTCCCTTGAGAAGGGAAAAGTATGCAGAATACTATCTGGTGGAAATGATAACACAAATTGTAATTTGTAGTTCAGGTTAATACAAAGTGATGTTTTTATTGTAGAGCAACTTAGAAATCTCAGTAATTAGAAGATCGGATACTTTAGAATGGACAGCTAAAGTGATGTTGCACTATACAAAGGATTGAAAGCTACTACCTTGCAAACCTTTGTCTGTGATAAATCTTTTTTAAAAATTGCTCGTATATGAGTTGCTGCTTTAACAGTCGTCTGTGGGAAATTCAGCATATCTTGATTGATACTTGATGATATATTCACCCTTTTTATTTTTCTTTTCACATTTATATATTTAATATTATTTTAAAATTAGATTATAAATGTGGCTAACAAATTCCTCCCATTTTATTCTTCCTGTTGCTTAAGCTGTTTGACTTATATCTATATAATACTCTGATTTAGTGAATTTAGACTAGTGAAGAATTAGCATAACACTGAGTAAGACCTAGCTGATAATGTCAAAAACTAATTTCAAGTAATTTCTGGTAGAGTATCTACAATGTAAGTTTTTCTAGAAGGATGTTACATCATTTTGTTATCATGTGCACAGGGTTTGGAGATTTAAAAAAAAAAAAAAAAAAGCTTTGACAGACAGTTTGTAAATCAGATTAAGAACACAGTGAAGTTGTAAATAAAGATGAAATATCACCAGGATCCTATAGGGTGATCTAGAACACAGTAGAATTAAACCCAGGTTTTAAATGATATCAAGGTCAGATATCAAAAAGTCAAGACTACAGGTACATAGAAGGGACTGAAAATCTTTGAGAAAGACAGAGACAGAATTATAGTGAATAATATTTGTTGTGAATCTACAATTTTTTTTCCATAGTGGCTATATAATATTTCAATATTTTCTTCACTTAAAGCTGTAATATTTCAGCACTATAATAATGGTAATCTACTTAAACCTATGTAATAACACATAATTGAAGAAACATAACCAAAACACATTACTAACAACAAGCATTTTTTAATTCAAAGTGTATGCTTGGATTCTTTTTTTGTGGAATTGAAGTAAAGATATTGAAATCGATGAAACATTGCAATTTATTGATTTTTGCTGTACTACTGATGAAAGTTTTGTGGGTTTGGGACAATACAGCTGACTGAAAAAAGCTGTGGGTCATTACTATTTTTCTTTGTAGGATCAATTTTACTAAAGTTTTGATTGTAATCCCTGGTATTCGACTTGCCATTTGTTTGACAGAAACCTAACAGAACAAATTGGAATGATAATTTGTCATTACTATACTTAAGTAGAACCCTCACAGATATATTGTAACAAAACCACCATCACATTTCCCCAGACTGTATTTATTGCCATTTAAAACACTTTTATCGTACGAGGTCATGTTGTGCACTACAACATTTCATTTCTTGTTGACAGTAATTATTCTTCCAGCTCAATGAAAAACAAGTTTGTAATGTTTTTAATGAAAAAGATTACTTGGAGATACTGCCAAATTTTAGATAACTTTTCACATTATTAAGAAGTATATGAGCTTCAGCTGCCAGGAATAAAGACAGAATAATATTCTCTTATATTAATGTTTTTATATTTCACTTTTTGTTGTTTATTGCCTTTGTACATTTTAATGATAATTTTGCTACAACAGTAGCTTACAGCCTGTGGTGTGAACAGAAGCATATGTGGCCAATAGGAATGCCTGCCTTCGTGATTAACATTTTAGTAATTTAAAGATTGCTGATCGGTATTTATATCTACAAAGTATCTCATCCTCGAATTAAAGTTCAAGAAATTTTTTTTTAGTACTTTTATATGTCTGTATATCCAAATATATGTGTATATATATCTGTTTATCTGTATATGTCTGTATATCTAAAACTTGAAAATATTATTTTTGCATTTGTTTATGCACTTAATTTACATTTCATCATCAGACAGCTGGTGAAGATTATGGCCACAGTAGTGTAAGACAGATGGCAGATTTTTCAAGAGAAATCTTGTCTGCTTTAGGCACCCAATTGAATTATTTGTTTTCACATCTATTCGGCATTGCAGGACTCCCTTGGGAACAATGGGAGCACTGGGCATAGTAATATTTTGCATATGCAGGTTGAATACCTTTTATCCTGAATACTCTAAAATATTTCTTATGGTTATTATTTATCATAAAAAGGTATACTTGTGTAATTATATGTCTAAACACAAGTTTCCTCAAGGAAACTGTTATTTAATGTCATCTACAAAACAAAATAAATGAAAGAATGAAGGAACTTCTAAAAAAAGATGTTTCATCATGAAAAAAATTATATGTCCCTATACTATGTCTAAAATTGATTAAATACTAGTCAATGACACAAATATAATTGGCAGTCATAAAAAGAAGCAAATCCAAACTCGAAATCAAACTGTAGGAAACAGACCAGCAAGGCAGCATCTGTATCTTCTCCTACTAGTAAACTGATACCATTTTCTGCCATGAGTTTCTGTATTTGAAGATATTTCAAGTGGAGGTTACATTGAGATGTTTTCTTATTTGTGCAGGCCACTCCAAGAAGAAATGTGACTGTGGAGTGCTTTTTGTCATTTTCTTTCAAGCCAGCAAAGACTCCAGCAAAGCTGACTCTAGCAAACAGGAGAACTTAGCAGTTCTCCTGAAAAAGTAAAAGTAGAGAACAGAGAATACACTTTTATATTGGATCAGGAAGTATAATAACAACAGCAGAATACTATTACTTTAGAAAGTAATAATTGGCCCACAAATGTAAATCCTTAGAACAGAATATTTAACCATTAAAGTATTTAATTTATACAACTTTTGATCCATTCCTGAAGTTACAACTAGAGAAAACATCTACTAAAGCTGGTTCTTGGTAAAAGAGGATGCAGTCCATCACTTCCCTAGAATATTCGCAGCATGAATAATTTTATGCTTCTTTATACAGAGCATTGATAATATTTCAGTATTTCTTCAAAATGTAAATGTGATTTTAAGATTTAAGTTCTTAATCAACATTTGTTAATACAACTACTTTATTTTACATAATAAGAATGTTTGTTAGGATAAGTATCTCATTTCAAGATAACCATTCAAACTGTTCTAAATCTAACTTGCAAAAATCAGATCTGTGATCTCATGTCTGAACTGTCAGCAAAAGCTCTACAGGTATTCATGCTGGTTCATAGTATATGCAAATTTAGAGAGCAGTGCATCATTATCAAAACTTTGTTTTCTAAGAAATAGAGATAAATACTAATATAATTCTAGTATGAGCCAATGTTAGGAGTAGGAAGTCCATAGTCCTGGCTTCATACCTTATTAGTACCACAGACTACCCTTTTCTAGGCTTGAAAAATATGTTTAATGAACAGCACAAGTAAGAGAGCCTGCTTAGCTACAGATTGGGGTCTTGCGGTTGATTGACTTCAGTGTCTGAAGCAGTATGTTCTCAAAATGAATCTTTAAAATGAAGTTGCAACATCCATAAATATTCTATTCTCTGTGTGTTCTTTGGATGCAAAGTTTACACTTAGCCTGCTAGGTGAAGCTGCAAATATAATTTTTCTCCTTTACATAGCTGTCTTGCAGAATTTATAATCAATAAATACTGTTGCTTTGACTTTCTTAATCTTTAGAGTTTCTTCCTTTAATTGGTCAATTTCTTCCGAGGTCGTAATGGAAAAACCTCACTTTGTCTTTAGGAAATTAACATAATCAGACTAAACATAGTGAGGTATTTTTTGTAGCATGATATTTAATATTTTAACCCAAGATCTTTTTCTTTCTAGCTGGAAGTTTATTTCTGATAATGTTAATTGAAAAAGTTTTATTTAAATGATTTGTTTATACTTTTATTAATAAAACTGTTCTTCATCTCAAAATACAAAATTTTTTTATGGAAAATAGTCCAAGAAAAAAACTAAAATCCCAGGTTTCCATCATTGCCAAAACAAGAGTATACAGTTATTTAAAAATACGTAGTTTAAGTTTAATCCTTTATCCATGTTTGAAAACTTTTTCTTATAAAATTAAGTTTCTAAAGAGGGATATCTGTTTAATTACACCTGTAGACTCTCTTGAACTCTTGTTTTTATTTCAGGGCAGGTTTAATAAATCTACCTTCCAGCTGCCTCCTTTACTCCAGATGATATAGTACATACTAATTTCAGTATTTAATTCGTTTGCAAATTAATTGGGATTATGTGGACATTTTGGTGGGAATAATTTCAACTGACACATCTTTCTCACCTGATTTACCATGCTAATGATAAGGCATATTCAAAGGAAAAGGTAAAAAATGCATAGCTTGAGGAGCAGGGAGACCCAGTTTCAAAGGGTGACCAGCTTAATCCACAATGGAGTAACATTCTGAGCATCTGAGTTTTGTGTAATTTTTTTCTGTACTCTGCACCAGTGCTTTGTTCTAGGGAAAAAAAAAACAAACAACTGTCTGGAGCTAATTTTAGCAGAGAAGAATCCGGGTTCCCACACAGTAGCAACTTTTAAATAAATTTGTTCTGAGTATCCATAACAGATAATATTCTGCTGAAGAGTTGACATCCATAGTTTAAGAAAAAGTTCAGTTCCCTGGTAGTTAGGTTTTTAAAAATCATTATTTTAATGCAATTATTCTGTCATTTGGCTGTTGAATGTCTCCTCCTCCTCTTTTTCCTTCATTTGGTTTAGCCCTTATTTCAAATCTACAGCAAAAACATGTATTTTACACATCCAAATCCATTAGGTTGCCTGGATTTTTGTTGTTTGCTGTTTGGTTTTGGTTTTGTTTGTTTGTTTGTTTTTTCATTTCTGTAAAAATGTTTGTTATATAAGAAATGACTAATAGATGCCCATATAAAAAATTAATAGCTTTCATAAGATCTTGTTGTTGCTTCATAGTCTGAGAGCTTGATGTGCTTGATATGAGAACAAATCTCTTCCAAGCTCCCTTTTAACTGCCTAACCACCCTGTGCACACATGCATACGTATTTACTTGTGAAGCTTTGCCTGTAAAATCAGTTTTTTAGTTTATGTAATTTTAACTATGTGGATAACTGGTTAGTCTCTAGTGGTGTGCCTAAATCACAAGTATCTGTGTAATTTATTTGGTTTTGTTTTTGAAAACTAACTGCTGGGGCTGGTTTGGAAATGTGGCATTGTAAGTGCCATAGTGGGGGACAATGTATTCTGCTGTGAGGATTGAAGAGAAAATCATACGCAGACTTAGTGGAGTGAACTACAGTTACAACTTTCAGCAGTGTCCCAGAAAGAGGTTGTGTCTTATAAAATCGAAAAGAACAGAGAGATATCCAAGAACAGCTTTTGATTGCATTGAGGCAAAATACTTTTTCATTTGAACAAAATCTGTCTTAAACATTTCAATTGCACTCTTTCACAAGTGCTAGTACTAGTTAAAATGTTATTTATTTCCTACAAGAAAAACTTGCTTGACATTCTATTGAAGCCCTTTTTTTGTGTGTATTTTTAGGGTACCTAACCACTGTTTCTTGTAACCTGTTTATGATGCTTCATTAGAGATTTCAAAGCACTGTTCTGAACTAACTTGAACATTGTTCCCCTTCCTCAAAAAACTACTAAAAGATTCCATTGTTATAAAATATATGCAACTGTAGTTTGATGACAAAGAAAAAAAAAAGGAATACTTGGTTGGGGTTTTTTTTAAATAATAGGGTTAAAGTTTGGAAATTTAAACACCAAACAGGAAAAGAATTGGTTTTGCATTTTAGTGTACCTCATGCAGTACAGTTTTAAACATGATAATAGTTTGCAGACATCTGTAGGTTATTTTCTTTTGTTTATTTTTGTAAGATTAGGTTAAATACATAGTGAATGAAACAGCTCAGGTAACAGAAAGTTGCAAACTACTTACGATGGTAGAAAAAAAAAAAGATTGTTACTCCAGTATGTGTAATTAAAGGGAAGAACAGAAAAATGGGAAATGGCAATTTTTGTTTTGTGGAATGGTAACTACATTTTCAGTGGGAAGAACTGGAAAAAAAATATTTCTGTGAATCTTTGGTGGGATTAGATGGTCAGCTGATTTGATCACTGCAGTGTCACTGAACTAATTTAAAGAATATGGGTCTTATTTATTTTTAATTTTCTTGAAGCAACTAATTAAGAACATGACCCAAACCTGAATGAATCAATCCTTTTTCTGGATAGGAAATTCACACTTATCCTGGGTAGGCAGTGGTAACTGTGTGTTTTAATAGCCTTTCCTTCTTTTTATTGTTCTGACTTTTGTTCTGCACCTGTTCTTATAAAATGTAAACAATTTAGGTAAAATTAGGATGGGTTTTCTCAGTAAATCAGAGCTTTTAAGGAGTTAAAATAATTTTATTTTCAATGCACAGTAATTTTCTTCAGTTGCAATTGCTTGCAATTGTTTTTTCACTTTTTCTATTTCACTAGTAAAGACTTTCTACTTCACTACTGTAAAGACTAAATCTGACTTTGTCGAGGCAAAACCTGGATCTTTTTCTAAGGAAGTGGGCCCCCTCTACTGTTGAACGGGAGTAAATGCTGTTGCATGCAGATTTTGTTCTTTAGTTAGTGCGAATACGAATATGAAATAGGACAGTTGAGGAAAATGCAGTAATTAACATATCTGATTTTTTTTTCTTCATAATGCAGCATGGAATTCTATGTAAAGATGATGCCTGATATTTTCATTTTATGCATGTGGTCACAATCTGTACAGTCTCAGGGAAAATGAAAAACAGTATACAGGACTTGGTGACTTTACTTGTCAGATCTATAACTCCCATGTTTTAGTTGCACAACTTCAGGCCATTCTTATTTTTCATCTGTACTTCCATCTGTGAGACTTCACTCGGCCTTCAAGAACTTTTTTTTTTTGTGTGTGTGTGTGTGTGTTTGTAAATCTGTATATGAATGATATTCCTTTTGCAATAAAAGTAACCTTTTAAAAATAAATTTGATTTCAGTGCAGAGTGTCAGAGAGCCATATTTTAACACTGGTGTCTGAAAAAAAATGCCTGATTTTATTTCCTGGTGTTGGTGAAGAAAAGAGATGCATCAACTACAGGTTACTCACCTAACTACTGGCAAAGAATATACAGAAATCTTTGAAGAACACTGTTGAACACAGCTTTCTCTGGAATTATTTCATAGTTGTTTTAAGAACAGCAACTTGGTTGCTTGTTGTTTTTCTTTCAATTAATGAGAATGTTAAAAGTTCTTTCATCGTACTAAAAAAGGACTTCTTAAGACATGTTTTAACACTATAAAGGCAGTTTCCTTATCTCTGTGTGAGTTTTCATATCTTGTAAAGATAACCTAGCTATATGTATTAGAAGTCCTTTGAAAGGTTCAGATTTTATGGTATTTATGAAAGGCAGTCTTTGCCATATGCAAAGAGAAAGATTTTCTTTTATCCATTTGTTGGCTCTTTTAAGAATGAAAACACTGGAACTCATTGAGAAAGATTAGGAAAGACTTTTTACTGTAGTATGTGCCCTATTAATAGAAGAAGAAATGGAATTTTCTTAACTCTAGTCTGAGACAAACTAACTGAATATTTGCTCCCTTTACAACAGAAGAATGGGATTTGGATTATCATACACTTACTACAGTTGAAGATAGGAAGTAGAATCTGAGGCAATGTTGTAAGAAGTGTATTCAAGAGACTTTTATATTTTTTTTCTGTGTTCTTAAAGCGGTCCTTTTAAATACTTGCAAAAGTGACTTGTCTTCTATGCAGAGTTCTTAATATGGCAGTTCTGGCAGAGATAAATGGATTTTTAAAATGCTTTATCTTCAAGTGATACTTTAAAAAGAATATAACATTGTCATTAGAAGTCTCTGTGTTTCCTTGAGAATGATTGCATTACTGTCATTTTTTAGCCCAACAAGCTTGTTTTATGGAAGTGGAGATAGAAGGGTTTTCTCCCTTGAAATAACTTCATTTTATATATAATATAGTTCCAGATTCACTTATAAATCTTCTCTCAGTCCATTCAGAATTGAAGATGACGGAAAATGAGCAAATTTATAAGGAATGGGATTTGCAATAACTGCTGTTGGGAGTCATCACTATAAATCTTCAGCAAATTCCCTAATTTCCCTTTTCATCATTACAAAAATCTGCATGTTCTTATATTCTTATATTCCTTTTACTCTCGGTACTTCATCATATCTAATCTTTCAGGCTTGCAGTAAAGATTTTTTGTCAAAACTGCACTCTGAAAATTCTCCACTTTCTTTAAGCATGTTTCTACGTTCCTTACTCTCACTTTCTGATCCATATGCAAACCTTATGCTTATTCTGATGTCTTCAGTTAACTATTCTTTTTATTTTTGTTTCCTCATTTTTTCCCTCTGCTGTAATAGTCAGAACACTATTATTAAAAAAGTCTGGTTTTATTGTTCAACAGATGTTTTTCCTTTTGTTCCTAAACATATTGAATTGAATACAATTGCTCACCCCGTTTATTCCACTCCAAATGAAATTAAAACTCAAATTTCTCATCTTCAAATCTGTGTAGTTTCCATTTCAGAAATTCTTTTCTACTAGCTTTTCCCTCTTGCATGGTACTATGGCTTTTAATTACTAAATGGTGAGCACTGTAGCTCTCTCCCTTCCTTAGAACAGTTGTTTGTGGAGAGGGCAATGGTTCATCGAGTCCAGAATTTCTTCTTTGACTGTGATTTTCTCCATAGGCAAGTTTCTAAGAAAAAGTCTTTTAAGAAAAAGTGTAAGAACAGCACAAGCATATATGATAAGCCTACTTAAGACTTGTTCATCTCCCAGCCATTTTCATCTGTGAGTCTTCTATGCAGGATGTGGGTCCTATTGAGTTAACAACATGAAATGGATTTCTTTTCCATGAACTTGTTTAGTGTGCCTTTCAGCTCATAGAAACTTCTGTTATCTATAGCCACTCTTCACAAGGAGTTCCAGAGTGTAGTGGGCTAGATTCAATAACCAGGCAGAAACACCAATTAGTGTTGTGGTTTAGTTCACTTACTTGTTTTTTGTGAGATACGAATTAGGAGAAACATACAAGCAGGCTCAGAAACTTTAAAGAGTATAAAAATAGTTTATTATTACTAGAATTAAAGAAAAGAAAGAAACACGAAGAAAAGAAGAAATAAACATTCCCCTCTTTCTCCAGTACTTCCTCGTGCACCCAGCTTGTACAAAGGATAACAAAGATGGAATTTTTGTTCAGTATTAGAGTACTTAACAAGTCTTTCCAAACTCAGGGGAAAGAAAGAGGTCTTCTCTTTGCTCTACTGTGGTTTCCAAACTGCTACTTGCAAAAGTCCTGCCTGCCTGGAAACGGTCTATTGCAATGGGAATATACTAGTCTCTCCCATGCAAATCTTACAGTCTTTTCATACTGCAGTCATGGGCCAAACATGGGGTGTTCTTGTTTTAAGGATAAGCAAATTTCAGCCTGAAATTCACAACTCTCCTCTTCACAAAAGTCTCTAAAGTCTCTGGTCTTGGGGTGACTGTTTCAAACCAAACACACAGCTCCAGTGACCTGGTGTGGATCATTCTTATTTTTCTACAGGCTGCTTACAGAATTCTCAAATACGCCCTTATCCTTTAAATGAATTCAAGAGAAAGNCCTCTCCGGTGGTCTCGACAGCGCAGCCCACAGGTGTCCTTCAGTTGCCCGGTGAATCCTGAGGGAGGTCTACCCCAGCATTCCAGGGACTGTGCCCTGGAGCCGAGGGTGGGGAGGGGAAGGGGGTGGGGGGGAGTCTTGGCCCGGCTCCCAAAGGCCAGCCTGGAGCCATTTCCCCCTCTCCTCCTGCAGCAAGATGGAATGCCAGAGAGAATTCCCACTCCTCCAGCAGGTTTCGATATGCAAAACTGAAAAGCGCCATTGGATCAAAAAACTGTCAATCAACTTCAGCTCCAACCCAGGACACAGAGTTCAACTATTTGTTACATAAAGAACTGAATTGTTCATCTTTGAACTTTATCCCCCCTAGCTTCATGTCATGCCCAGTCCCCAAATCAGGAAACAGAACAAAATATTTAGCCTATCCCCTTTCCTTAGATATAATCCTGTAGATGGGTTTGCCTGTATTTGCTTGCATCCTGTTTTTCTTATATATTTGCAGTGTATTATCATGGGCTTAACCTCATTATGAAAACCTATATTAATTTTAAAAAATTCTCTGGTCCATAATAGTGAGTGATAAGACAGCATACAGACTCAGAGAGTGCCATAGGTTAGAAGATGCTTCCTGAAGTCTCTAGCCAGCCTCTTGCTAGAGCATGTTCCTCAGGCAGTGCCCACTTGGGTTTTGAGTATCTCCATGGGTAGATTTTCCACAGCCTCTCGGGACAGCATGTTCCAATGTTCAACCATCCTCATGGGAATTTTTTTTTATACATCTAGTCAGAATATAACATGTTCTGACTTGTATCTGCTGCCAGTTGTCCTGTATCCATGTGGTTCTGCTATAAATCTCCCTCTTCTCTACACCTTCCTGTTAAGTGGCTGCAGAGAGTGCTGAGGTGTCTACTTGGTTTTCTTTTCTTAAGGATGAACAAACCCACATTTCTTAGTCTCACCTCTGAGTCATTCCCTGGACTTGCTCCAGTAGGTCAGTGTCTTCCTTGCACACAGAAGCCCAAAAGTTAGCATGGTATTGTCCATGTGGTCTCAAGATGGTGAAAATCACTTCCTTCAATCTGCTGACAATGGCTTTGTTAATACAGATGAGTCTGTGGCCTTCATTACTGCAAGGGCACACTGTGGAAGCTTATTAGCTTACTAAATAAGTTCCTGTCCACCAGAAACCCCATGTCTTTTCTGGGTAGCTTTTCCCTGGCTAGACAAAAAAAATGCCTGTACCTACTGCATGGGATTATCCCATTCCAGCTACAACATTTTGCACTTAATCATTGTTGAACTCCTTGATGGTCCTGTGCATATTTTTATGTCCCAAATAGTAGCCTTGTCTTCCAATTATCAACCACCCCCAGTCTGGTGTTGTCACAAATGCAGCTCTCTGTTGCAGATGCAGAAGACTCGGATTTAGTAACAGCCTGGAGATACAGGTTAAAAATAGAAATTCAGATTCCTCAGTGTTTAAGACTAAATGTGCCTGAACAAAGAAAGAAAACTTTTATTATTTGTTAAAAACTACTAGTAATTTCACTATTAAAGAATAGTCAAACTGTTATGGTGAATGTCACTGAATAGCGACAAAGTGCAAGGGAGTACCTTCTTACTATGGTCAGTGCAAAGAAAGATTAAAAATAAGTCAAAAAGATGTTGCTGGTGTGTTAGGGAGGTTTCAGGTACTATGGTTTTTCCTTCCTTTCTGGGTTCCTGTGTGTCCTATGTGCTTGATCAGCTTGCCTGTGCAGTGACTGTGTTTGCCATACAGTGTTTATTTACAGTGCACTCAGAGGAGCTCAGCCAGAAGCAGATTTTACAGTTTCAGCCTAGTGCCCACCACTTTGCCTCTCACACAGCTGACCTGTCATTCCTCCCATCCTCCAGTCACTTTAACACGGTGTGCACAAGAAATTACACCCTTGGAGCTTTCAATTTCAAGTTTAAAAAAGCTTAAAAAAAAGTTTAAAACGTTAAAGAAATTAAGTTCTATGAACTGATTAGTGTCCTGTGAGGAAATGAATTGCTGGCTGAAGACATTCCATGCTTCACAGTATCAGCTAGAATGACACAGCACAACATGTTTAACTCTGCTTGAAATGTACAAACTTGCCCTTTCAGGTGGAAAGTACAAATCAAACTGTTTTTACTGACCCGGGATTACAAGCAGATATGGTTCAACTGAGATGAATTATCACTGGTTGTGTTAGAGATGCACTTGAATTAACTACATTTAATTAAGGCTCTGCACTTTCCTTGAATTTGGGATGATCTTACCAACTCTTGTGTGTAATTTTACTCTCTTCTAGAATTTCATTTTATCCAGTTAACATGGTGTTTTCTTCCCTGCCACTCTTACTCCAGATACATTGAACAAAACCTGCCATTTTTAATTTCTGCTTTGCTTCCTCCACTTTAAAACCTGGATCACATTTTTAATCAAGTCCAGCGTTTCTCTTGTTCCATACTGTAGGACTCGCAGCTGCTCCTCCCCTTGTCTGTACTGCAGGTTATAATTTCTAGCTATGTTCAGAAGGCAAAAATTAAGAGGGAAAAGGGCAGCTGCAGCGTGGAAAATTGGAATAGTACTGCTGCGGTTTAATGCCAGCTGGCAGCTAAGCATCCTACAGCTTCTCACTCACTCCCCCATCCCATGAGCAGGATGGAGGAGAGAATTGGAAAAGTAAAGGTGAGAAAACTCGTGAATGGAGATAAAGACAATTTAATGGCACAGAAAAGAAAAGTAAATAGTAATGATTATAATAATAATAAAAGAGTTGGAATACACAAAGCAAGTGATGCCCAGTGCAATTGCTCATCACTCACTGGTCCATGCCCAGACACTTTCTAAGCAGTGGCCTCCAGCCAGCTTTCCGGCTAGTTTATGTACTAAACATGATGCCATGTAGTATGACCCCTTGGCCACTTTGGGTCAGCTGACCTGGCTATGTCCCCTCATGACTTCTTGTGTATCTCCAGCTTTCTTGCTGGCTGGGCATGAGAAGCTGGGAAGTCTTTGACTTAGGATAAACACCACTTAGCAGCAATTAAAGCCATCAGTGTATTATCAACATTATCTCATTTTAGATCAAAACCAGAGCATTGTGCAGCTACTGCAAAGAAAATTAACTACTTCCCAGCCAAAACCAGGAGAGTATTTACCCCTTATTGAATAGCATTTACATAATGTTCAGGTCCCACACTTTCCAATTAATCACCTTTCCTGTCTTCTGATATATTACACATAAATATCATTCCCTTAAAAATAAACATAATATAACCTCGGGAAGAATTTAGCTTTTTCTCAGTGGGTTTTTTCCTTTTGGTTTTAGTGTCACAGAATCACAGAACAATGATTGGAATGGTTGGAAGTGGGTCATTTGGTCCAACCTCTCTGCTCAAGCAGGGCCATCCTAGAGCACATGGTGCAGGATTGTGTCCAGATAGTTCTGGAATATCTCTGGTGAGGGAGACTCTACAACCTCTCCAGACAACCTGTTCTAGTGCCTGGTCACCTGCACAGTAAAGACATTCTTTCTCATGTCCAGGTGGAGTTTTCTGTACATCAGTTTCTGCCCATTGTCTCTGGTCCTGTTGTTCAGCACCGCCGAGAACATCCTGGTCCATCCCCATGACACCCTCCTGTCAGACACCTGTGTACATTGACGAGTTTCCCTCTCAGTCATCTCTTCCTGAGGCTCTCCCAGCTTTTCCTTGTATGAGAGATGCTTGAGTCCATTAAGCATATTTCCTTACCCTCTGCTGGACCTGCTCTAGGAGCTCCAAGTCTCTCTTGTCCTGAGGAGCCCTGAACTGGACTCACCAGGCCCTCACCAGGGCTGAGTAGATGAGCAGGATCACCTCCTGTGATGGCAATGAGATCAAAGTCCTGTGACTGCACACAGGTCTATAGTTCATCCTGTTTGTACCCCATAATGCAAGTGTTGTTCTACATTTGATTGTCTCAATATCCCAGGAGGATTGCAAATGGATGCCCCATAATCCTGTCTTGTAATTAAGTCTTTCACTGCTTGTGCTTGCATGAGCCTCCTTTTGCTACTGGGGTGGTCACTATAGTTCTCACCTTCTCACAGCTTATCTCTTCGAGACTGGCAATATTCCTATTCCCCTTCAAATATGGTTTAAGGGTCTCTCAATAGGCCCTGCTAGCTTGTCAGCTAAGATCCTTTCCCACCCTTGAGATGGCTTCATTTGTTACCATCAGGCTCGCTGTTGTATAAACTGACCATGATCAAAAACCCCCAAATTTTTCTGGTAACACCTGTCTCAAAGCCAGATGTTCATCTGCATGATTATCCTGTTTCTTGCCCCATCATTCCCTGCAAGTGGCAGGACAGAAGAGAATACCACATGTGCTCCAGATCCCTTGACCAGTTGCCCCAAGGCCCTAAGTTCTGTCTTGATTGCCCACAGCCTTCCTTTTGGGATGTCATCACTGCTCACCGAGTAAACCAGTAGAGGGTAATAATCCAGGGGCTGTACCAGGCTAGGAAGTTTCTTGGCGATGCCCCTTACCTGGGCCCCAGGGAGATAATACACCTCCCTGTGGGTTGGGTGGGGTTGGCATATTGGTCCCTCCATTCTCCTATAATGGGAGTCACCAGTGATTTCTACCCTTTTTTTCTTAGCTGAGGAGGTTGTGATGCAGGGGGTAGGCTGCCCTGCCCCAGGAAACCCCTCCATCCCAGAAGAACTTTCATCCACATCCTCATTTCCCTGTTTCTCAGATTCCAGGGCCTCAGAGAGTCAAGGTATAAATAGACTCAATATTTATTCTTAATGGTTATTTTAGGATGATGTCTGATTATCTCAAATATAATAAAACCCCCACGCATTGTGAAAATAAGCAACAAACAGCAGAATTATGAAACTAAACAAACACTAAGCTGCTTTATGATTTGTCCTTTGGATGATCTCTTTCAGTTAGCAGATTTCATGTTTTACACTAATATGAAAGAAATTCCACTGAATCCTTAGTTCCTTTTCAACTTGCTGGCAAATTTTATTTTTAGTGAGCTTTATGTGTGTTCTATGCTAACATTAAATAGAATATCCTCCTTTGTAAGCACAGAAAAGATTATTTAAAATTCAAATTTTGGATTCTGTAACTGCAACTCTTTCACTTAATTTTTTGTCAGGTTAGTATGATTTGGTTTCAGTGAGTAATCCCGGGGTGTTAATGTAACACAAATATTTAACATATTCTGTATAGATCTGACAATTTTTCTTGCCCTAAGTTTTAGAAATTAAAAACCAGACATTTTCATTACAGTTATATCTGACAACCATGTTTGAAACAACTTCTCTGAAAATACAGTTGTGCCTTAAATCAGTGGTGAAGTGGCGGAACAGATTTGTGTAATTCTGCCTTTAAGAACTTCCTCTGGTTTAGGATATTTCCTGCAGAGGGTGACAGAGGGACTGATGATTTCTTATTTCATTGTCCTAGTTCTAGACATTGTTCCTGCCCCCATTTGAAGTCAATAAACATAAGCTCAGAAAAAAACTCTCTATCGTAATAATTTTGGTCAGTCTTTCAGGTGATCTTAAACTCTGCTAATTATGTATTTTTCCTAAGTATATTAGTTTTCTTTACCTCAGAGACTACTGCAGTCCTTTGGAGTATCTGATAGCAGATTTACATCTGAAGATTTACATATATTTTCTGATTTAAACATATTTTCAGATTTAAATATATTTCAGATTTAAATAAATATATTTTAGATTTAAATTTATTTTTATTCTTCTGTAATTACAATTACCCTATGATGTACATCAGTAAATTATTTGGGATGTCTCTTGATGGATGCACCAAAATGCCCAATTTGTTTCCATTTTTCTCTGAGACATTATTTATATACTAACTGTTTATACTGTGGATCATGCTCTAGTTTCACACAAAACAGATCTCTTAACTATACAAAAACTATATAAGGTGTATACAACCAAAAGGAGTTTTGAAGGCTTTTTTCCATGTACAGTCAGAAAAAGTAAGAGTATTTAAAACTGCAGAGTAGAATTCTGAAAGACAGAATTAAATTTCCATGAGAGATTTATGGAACCTACTTAAGTTCTACTTAGGATGAAGAAAAGACATGCTATAGAATTGGCAAGCACACAAATACCTACTGTTGATTCCAGAGAGGTTTCTGAAAATCATACTTTCTGGCATAACTGTATGAAGGAAAAGTATCACAATCCCAAGCTTTTCCATGTAGGGAAGGAACTTTTTCCCCTCAAAACTCTCTCAGGGTGTCAATTCATAATAATATTGTAGAATAAAATAATTTCTGTTATTTAAGTACCAGTTCTTTAAAATCTGCAAAGTGACTAGCTGAACACATATAGGAAAGATACAGATATTACTCCCAGTAAATTGTATGAGTAGTTATTTTTTAATGTTTTATTTTATTTTCTACTCAAAAGTTCAGAAACTTCAGACTTCCAAAAAACAATTTACAGTAACAGGTTTGAATTGAAGAATTTGTAAGTTCAATAGCCTAAACAGGAATCTGCAGACTCTGTGCATCCTGTGGTATTAAAACCTGTTAAATAGCTATGATTTCTCTTTTAATGCGCCTTTTGTCATTAAGTAGTAGCTCATCTCCAAACAATGAATTGGTTATGCAGTCTTACTGTAGACTTTCAGACTTTTTGTTTTCTAATCTCTCACAATTTTATAAATATTTCTTTGAATTCCTCTAAGCTTTTAGTGCATGATCAAAATAACAAATTACGTGAAATATAACAGATGGTCTAGATTCCTTATTAAGTAAACTCTCTGTGCATGTGTCTGACCTCAGAGAAATGTACTTGTTTATTTGTGCATTATATTCTGGCTTAACCACCATGCTTGCAGAGCCTGGGTTAAGTGTAGTTTGGTAAGACATATTGTTTGTGCTAGCTTGAGAAATAAACTCTGAAGTTTAGGAATCTGGAATGTCAACGATGTACTTTTTGCCAAGTACTTGTGATACTTTATAATCCTTAGATTTTTACAAAGCTGTGATGCATTCACTGCTATCAATAGGCAAAATTATGCTCCCATGATTAAGCTAATCAGTTTTCTGAAGGTTTTAACAGTATCTGTCATGGGTCTAGCCTTAAGAGGTCTAGGATTACAACCAACAACTTGCTTAATTGCTATGCTTTTAAATTAAATCTATATCCCTATGAAATACAGACCAGGGGATTGAATGGACTCAGCTTGGTTCCTTCTGTGCCCTGTGCTTTCCACTGACTTCTCCTTTCCGTTCTCCTCAGGACTGCTCTTCAAAGCAATTTATGCTTGTAATTGTTTTTCTCTCACGTGGGCCAAGCCCTTCCCTAGGAAAGAACTAATAGTTAACAGACATATTTGTGCATTGCAGTGACAGAAATGCTGCCTAACACTACTGTCTGTTCTTTGACGTAATTGTGTAGAAGTACATTAATTTGCCTTAATCTTACCCCCTGAAATGTTGGTTTGTTTTCTTTTTTGTAGAATCAGGACAATATTTGCAAACATGGAGAAAGAAAAAAAAAAAATTATTGCTGAAATCACATTTTACTGACTTGCAAAGTGAATTTGAGCTAATATTCTGAAAAGTTTTTAGTAGAAAATATTTATAGAATAGAATTAGAAAAAATCTTCCCAAGAATGTAAGTTCTCTAGAATTTTAAGTGACAGCAAATGGTTTTATTATAGTGGTAAACATACCATACCCAGCTTCATGAGTGTTCTGTTCCTTTTCTGAAAATATACTTCTAAATGTATGTCTGTATGGTTATGATTTTGAAAGGACTTTTAATGCCGTTTTAGGTACAATTGTTCTGTTACAATATTAAAAACGTGCTGAGATTAAAGAGAGTGAATACAGCAGCCTAAAATTTCCTTGGGATATTTAGAGGTGCATGTGTTTCCTGTGACTTGGTCTGTTAAAGGTTTTACCTATGGGTGGATGCCTGCCATTTCTGTGCTAAGTGCAGCCCATCCCCTTAGTGACTTTTTGGCAGCTCCATGGTAACTATGGTCTCCTCAGCAGCCCATGCATGTAACTGCTGGGAAAACACTGATAAACATTACCCTTCACTTGGAAAATCCATAAATACCTCCCAGTTCTTTGAGAATGTGACAATTAACAGGTTGACACATTTTATTAAGACTTCTATTACCTGCTAATTGTTTCTTTTATCCTTTTCTTCCTCACTACTATGCTCCTCAATTCATTTATTAATCTCTTGTTCCAAATAAGAATCATATTGCCATCCAAGATTCTTATTTTCTATTTTATCTGGAACAATTCTCCTCAGTCACCCCATGCCTTCAGTGCTATATTATTTGCTCCAGGAAATCAAACCATGGCACACCAGCCATTCTTCAAAACCACCTCTGACTTTTCTTCTTTTCTCCCCACTTCTGCACCACTCTCGGGTGCTCTGGTGCCTCAGCCTGGTCTGGCCCTGCTTTGAGCAGGAGAGCGGCCGTGACCAGCAGAGGTCATTACCAACTTCTGCGGTCCTGTGATACTGAGCTGCTTGCTTTCAAAGAAGTAACACATTGGAGAGGTGGTTTTGGCTTGCATTCCTGTGTGTCTGGAATTCTATACTGAGGCCCAAGTAAGATGTAAAAAAAGTTCTACTCCTTTTGAGTGACTGCATTTGTTCTCTATTAAGAAAAACTGTGTTCAAGGTGATTTAAAATAGACACAATCACGTAATATATTTTGTATGTTGATTAACAGTTAAAATATTAAAGTAACTTTATCATACTCTGTATTCAAAGTAGTTGTAACAAAGAAAGTACCTTTAAATCCTTGTTTAGTGTCTTTTATGTGAGATCAAACACTTGTTTAATCTTGCACAGTATTCCCTGCAGAACCAATTAACTTATTCTTTCTGTATGCTGCAGCTCAGGAAGTCTGTAATTACCAGAAGAGTAAGCACTTTAAGCTTGTATTTTTTAATGTACATTTATCACAAGGTACATATTTCTTAGGAAAGTTTGTGAAAAGTATAAAACTGAACACTTCAAATTCATTTTTTAGTATCTTTAAGTGGTCACTTGAAGACAATAAAAGCTACTGGCACTTCTAGATTTTTTGGAATGAATTTCCCTTATTAGGAGATTCTAGTTCTATGCTTTTGTCTTGAGTTTTATGATGATTCAGTTAAATGTATAGCAGGCAGAATAACATCTGTTCTTGACATAAGTTTTACCTATGAGATGTGACTATGTAAAATCTGTAAAATTAGATTTAACTGTCAGTGCCTTTAAATAGGACATACAACATGCTTGAAGCACTATCAGTATTAACTTTTGGAAATGAGGTATGTATGAGCCCTCAAATGTTCTCATTTCAAAAGGATCAGTGAATATCTTTTTTTTTTTAATTGAATTCAGTAGACATTTTCAGTGATTGCATTTCAATAGGGAAGAGCCCAGAAAATTAACTTATCAGAATAAGAGCATTTAAACATACATTTTTCTGTAATCTTGGTTACAACATCTAGAGAAAGTTTTCTAATTGTGCCTTATGATTTCTTAATGTATGTGAAAATCGCATACTCTGTTTTTCATTTGGGGAAGTTTTTCAAAGTTTTTTTAAAAATTTGGTGATCTTTGTAAGAAAATGAGATGTTTTTATTAAAGTGCAGTCTAGTAGGGCTGTTCTTTAATGAATCCTTATAGGAAAAAAGTACTTTGTTGTGTTTTTTTCAACACCTTAAACTGGAAATGCTAATTTTTCTTTATGGAACAGTTTTCTTTCAAGTCTTTTTTCTAGTACCTCCGTAAACACCTCATGCTACTGCCATTTTTCTGCTTTATCTTCCTCCAGTTCCTGACTCTTAAGATGAGCATTTTGTGTAACTCACATAATGCTTATTTGATATTGCTGGAAGTTAGATCTCTGCTTTTTATTACAGTGAAGACTGTTCATGTTTCTAGTGTATTAATAAAATCAGTCCACAGGCTTTCATTTATGAGCATGCTTGAGGGGTTTCATAGCTTTCCTTTTTCCTTTGAGGATGAGGAAGATGGGCAGGCATATGCCAAAACGAGGTATCTGGAACATGGATCATCAATGTTCAGAAATTTAACCTACTAACAAAGTCAGGAAAAGCATGTTCGTTAGCCATTCATGCAAATAATGACTTAGTTCACTTTTTCTGTTGAAAGTATTTATCTTGCTGATCTATATACATGACAAATTGCCTCTTTGAAAATGTAACAAACCCACTCAATACCTGTAATGCAAGGTGTCAATGGCCCTTGTTGACTTAGTTTAAGAACAAGGGTAATAAAACTGCTGATCTGTGGACTAACGCTTTCCTCTTCCATAATTACCTCTGAAACATAGAGCAGCTTAAAATATGCTCCCAGGCCCACTTTGATAAATGTTAATGGTCCTAATGACGTCATTGATTGTTGCTCTCCAATGGGTCAATTTGGCTAAAAAATAAAGCCACTGCAGTTATCTGAAGACTATGCTTTGGAATAGACATCAGATGGCAGTATTTCATAGCATAAAAAATCATAACCCTGATATCCAGACTGCATTATTTAAAATAAGTGCTTGGAATTATTATGCAATTGCTAGTGGTTTTATAAATAAGAAAAAATAACAGTCTAACAGAGGGTGATATGTTTGTTCTTTGCAGTTAAAAACATTTTAATACATCATGCTTTTATTTTGTCTACCAGAAAACACCAGTTCTGTGTGTACTACTCTTCCAATCAGAAGGTGTGGAAGCAGCTATTGTGGTAGTTATGAGTTAGTTATGATTTAATCAATTTCTTTTTCTGTCTGTGAATTAACAGTTTATTTCCAGTTTTAATTTTATTCTTAATGAAATGTAGCTTAAAATTTTGTTTTTTGTAGTTTTAATAATATGGGCTTTATTTTATATTTGGGCAGTGTTAATTTTTATAAAATGATTTAATTTTCTATAAAATTTTAGAAAAATGCACAAAACCATAATGCACAGTGATTTCTGCATTCTGTGGTGCTGTTCAATACTGAACATTTGCAAGTACATTGTTATCAAATTTCACATATGACGCAGTACAGTTAAAACTTGTCTACATAATGGGGTTGACACCTGATAGCAATGTCATTCTTAATGTAAGCTGACCTTTCTGCTGCCTTTCTGATCTACTCCTGTCAGCATCATGATGTTCTCTTTATAATCCTGGTCAGGAATTGTGGCTTCAGTGCTAAGAACAAAGGTGATTCCTCTCCATTGTGAGAGAAAGCTGCTTTTGCAGGATTTCTTATTTTGCTGCAAAACAGAGAGTGGTATTTACCTTTCACACTTGGTCATGCAATTGTAAACACCCTTCATCTCACTGAAAGCCAAGAAGTGGTGAAGTGTGTGCTTCAAAGGAAATTCTTATTCACAAAGCATAGCTGGATTCTAAGACGAAGTATAAGAGGAAAACTATATTGCAACAATGAAAATTATATGAAACTGGTGCTCTGATTGTAAAAAGAAATCTCTCACAAAACGTTGGTTCTTTGTTCCTGTAGGATGAACAGGAAGTATGGTTATAATTGAAAAGACTGTTGTTACTGTTGTTACTGTTGCTGTAAAGCAAAACTTTAAGCAAATTTTCACCTTCCTCCCGATTAGAGTTCATCTGCTAATAGTGAGTTATTAACACAGTTTGCCGTGTTTATAAAATATTTGTCTTTTGTAATAAATGAAGTTAGTAATTTTATTAAAACCGAAAAAAAGTCTAAGGCTCAGGTTTGATTGGCACAGTTGATGGTGTTTCCTAACATTGCACCGATATCTTGTATGCATAATTATATGAAAAGAAATGTATTTTATAAATGAATGCATTAGTTGTATGCATTCACCAAATAAATGCAGGTAGTTGCAAGGTAGATGCCTTTTTATCTTCTCGAAGTTCTCTTTGAATAGCTTTTGATAGTTTATATCCCCATCATCTGTGAATAGAAAAAAGGCATTGCCTTAATTCAAATACTGGTAATAACATGATGAAAATACTAAAATAAGAACATCTAATAAACACATACTAGTAGCTGTCATAGTCTTATTTTATGTGCATATCTTAAATGTTAGGTTTATTTTTCTGAAAACTATAAGGTAGCAAGTATTTGACTAAGCCCTTTTGCACTATTTAATTGTAGCATTTGGTAGCTTAAGAGGTAATAATTCGTAAGCTTGAATTTTTCCTGGGGACAAGGATGAACAGGGTAGATCCTTGAAAAAACAGAAGAGGTTATTCAGCAGTCCCCCTTCCTCTCCACCTCCCTGAAGGTTCAGGAACAAGCAAATGAAAGAATAACAACCAAAAAAAAAAAAAAAACCAAAAAAAAAAAAAAAAAAATGCAGCACACATCTGATGTTTAACCCCTCCTCCAGCACTTTTTATGTACATAACCAGAAGTCACTCAAGCAGCTGCAGCACATTAGTTACGATAGTTTAACAGGCAGCTTTACAGCTCTGATAAAGGTTGTGCTAAAGCAATTTCTTCCTCTCGTGCTCACTTGCTATGATAGCTCAGAAGTGATCTTTGGCAGCAGGGCTGTGAGAGGAGTGGTAATATTTAATCGGTTTCTGTGGAGGAGTTAGCTTGCTTTTTCCTTTGTAGATCATTATCTGTAGAAAGACGTTAAGGGCAGGCAACACCATGTTGAAAAGAGAATAGGCTGAACTGGTGCAGGGTCTCTGAACAGTTCTTGGGAACTGATTTAGAAAGGAAGCATTTTAAGCAGTTAAGCCAACATTCGATTGCATTAGACCTTAATAACAAAGTTACTTGAGAAACATGGCTCAGCAGACAAGTCCGGACAATTTGCCTGTTCCTGAAGTGGATAATACACACAGTCAAAATCCATGGCTAAATGAAGATCTTGTGAAGACCCTGAGGGAAAACCTGTTGCAACATGAAAAGTCCAGGACAACTCGAAAATCTTCACCTGGTTCTCCCCGGCTATGTCCAGTTATTTCTCCTCGAAACTCTCCAAGGCTCTTGAGAAGGATGTTTTTAAATAGCAACATACCAAAACAGCGGCGTTTCACTGTGGCACATACCTGGTAAGCACTGAGGTGGTTGACATAAAATATTACTTTTTTTCGTGGAACATTTATCTCCTTGATGATAGTGCTTCTGTTTCTTGGTTTGATCTCTGCATTAATCTCTCTGGTTGAAAGACACAGTTCTAATTTGAGATTAAATTTATTTGCAGTCCTGAAGTTTAAAGTAGTAATTTATATGAAGTAAGAAAATACATATTTCCTTGTACAAAGGCTATGAAATTTCCTCTGATTTTTTAGGTAAGAAATCCATTCTTTCCTCTTCTTCCAAAATAAAAAAAGTACTTGTTTCATTCTGTGCTGTTCAGGCCGGAGTGATTTGGCAATTAATTTCTTTAATGTATCTGTTGAAAATACTTTATTTTTTTACTGACAATTTCAGACCTCTCAGCCTCTTAGCAGAATAACATAAGTTTATTTATCTTTTACCAGTGCTCATATTAAGAAGGACATGATAAAGAATAATGATGGGACTAGATATCTCTTGTGAAACAGTGATTTTTATTAAAGCAATTGCTAGAATAAACAAGAAGGATGGTAAGGCAACCCCTTGGTAAATGATTCACCAGTAGTATTTCTTTGGTAACTTGATCACTTCTTAGACGTGTTTGTGATCAAATCTAAAAAAGACATTCATTTCTTGCATCCATCTCCTGTAAAACAGCAGTACTATTTCATTACCTTTTTTATTATTCTTTTAAAAGATGTTGCATATGAGATTACTGTAACTCAAAAACACATTCCTGTTTGCTTTGATAGTCCTGAGATGTTTGGCTTTCTTCCTTGTGAGATCTTCCCCCTCCCATTATTCCTCTAATAAAAATGTACCGTAAGAGAAGGATGGCAATGAAATCTGTTCAAAGAAAATAAGTCATGCATTCTAAGCAGCAGATGAATATGCTCTTCAAGTTTATCTTCATTTGTCTGAAATTAGATCTACACTATAGCTATGTGATTGGTATGTGCATTGCACATTGTATACTAGTGTGCTTAAATCTTTACAATGTATGTATTTATGTAGGTAAAGTACTTTTTGTATAAAATAACATTTTTACCCCTGAAAAGCATAAGAAAAAACAAGTGTCTTTATAATTTAAGAATACTTTTTAAAAATCAATTTTGAAACCTGTTCAGATATTGCATGTGTAAAATAGAAAATGGAAGGAAATCAGAATATTTCATGTTTCTTTAACAATTATGCATAAATCCCAACAACATTAAGTATCTCTAACTGCTGTTCTGTGTTAAATAATTTAAAAAATATTCTATACATAAGAATGTGCAGGATAAAAAAGTAATTGAGACAGACCTGGCTTACATTTTAAGATGATAAAAAAACCTCTGAAAGTTTAGAGAGGGAAATTATCACATGTGATTTTACATGTGTAGGCAGTCCAATATTACAGACAAAGGAAGGGGACAGATACGAAGTTAACAAACAGGTTTGGGCAACATGAAAGGACAAAGGCTTGCATGGTATTAAAAAGTGGAATTTTGTTTTAATGCACTTTCTCTAGTGAGCCTCAGATGTTTGTGTAGAACGCCTTTTTCACCATGATGAAGAGTGTAGAAGACACTGGGGGTTTTCCCAAATATGTGAAATACTAGACCTGGAATGAACACTTCATTGTTATGATTTATGAGATGGGCTTATCATAATAGTAAAAGTACAGAGTCAAGCAGCAAGTTACAGTAAATTACCTGAGAACCTGCAAAGAATAATGTTCTGAAGTGACAACGCAGAAACATACATGAGTGGACTTACAGGCATGTGAAGGGCTTACAAAATTTTTTTGTTGCCAAAGACCATCAAGTCTGTAGTTGCTGGTATGTCCTCCCTTGGTTATCTATTCAGAAAAGTGAGATGCTATGTGATAGACCTGTGGTTTCTGTACACTTTGCCTACATAGGCATGATAGTGGTTTTAATTCCATATGCATATAATCCAATTTAGATAGATTATAGGAAAACAGTGCATTTGAAAATGGAGTAGTTGTAACCTTAATTCAGAATGTTATACTGTGAAGTATCCATTCTGGGGTTAGTTTGGCTCACTGTAGTAATGAACATCTCTGCTCTATTTTTTCTTGTATTTCTAATGTAATCTGTTTTGTAATTAAGGAAAAGTTTTTGAATTCATGTATACATCTTTCTTGTTTAGTCCATTGCTCATATAGGCATTACAAATTTTAATAATATGACCTTATTCAAGCCACCAGTACACTGGTAAGCCATTCTGACTTTGCAAAATGTCACTAATTTTACAAATTTATTATTTTCTTATGGTTTTTTCTGGTGAGTAGAAGGTTATGTATGTAGATAGCATAAGAAAACAATGTATGACACTAAAGGTACTGCTGTGTGTTGCAGTGATTCCAAGCAGCCACCACAGATCCAGTGTGCCAAAAAACCCTAATTTAGATTGTACCTAGCTCCCTGATTTCAAGGTTATGAAACAGTATTCTTGACAGATACAGTCAAGAATTCAGTATTCTTGACAGATACAGTCAAGAAGTGAGTGGGAGATTCATGAATTGTTCTGGGAACCCTTTTCTGCCCCTTTTTTATCATAAAGTCTATAGCTCTCCCTTTCTAATGGCTTGGGTTGTAGAACTTTTGACACAAAAATGCATTTTCTTTATCACGTGACCATCATCTTTTCACATTGATAATTAGATTATCACTTTTAGTAATTTTAAAAGTCCTTCTCTACTTCCTTTTCTTCTTTATCCTTCTCTAGCTGTACCCCTGAATTCACTCAAACACTTGAAAGATGAACTGTTACTTTTAGAGAGGAAGAAGTATGGCATTCAGAGTTGAAATAGAAGGGTTTAAGTGGAGGAGGTGCATAAGGTCTTCATTTCTGTTGGAGAAATTTCTGAGTATCTTACAATATCTTACAGGGAGTTTTAGTCCTGCCTAGAACTGAAATTAAAACTAGTTATCTTGACCTTTTAGCCTGGACTCCTCTCAGCCTGTAAACAATATCAGTCGACAGTCTGTAGGAAAAAACCACAGCAACTGAAAAGAAACAAGTGCTTGAAAGTTTTGTGGCCAGGATTTCAAACAAACTCTACCAAACCCCAAATTTAATTTCCTCTGCAATCTGTCTTATATTGTATTACTGTAAAAGTATTCATAACGCTTTAAGATCTCCTGAATACAGTGACGCCACAGCACATATTACAGCTGGACATGGACAAGATAAATTAAGTCCTCTGGTATGTGCCTGACAAAACCAGTTTCTGGATTGTCTTGGTTTGCTCTTCATAAGCCTTTTCTAATGTGCTGATTACCCCAGTGCCTTCTGGCAGGACAGATCTCAAGGGTGGGATCACAGGTGCTGTGATTTGTGGGGAGAGAGGCCTTTCAGATCAGGGAAAGAGACTGTCAGTTCCCAGCTCTGTGGCCATCCAGTGTGTGTGATCTCTCACACGCTGTCCAGAGATCTGTGGAAGGATGTTTAAATACTTTAAATCATATGATCCTAGTTAACTCATGTGGAAAGTCAGCTTTCCTTAATTTTCTCTGAAAAATTCCTTCCTGTAAAGGGAGGAAAAGCAAGAAACATAAATATTTGGAGCAGGACAGTAAGGTCAGTGAAACATAACAACTAGATTATATCTGTTTAACTGAAAGGATGAAGTCATGGCACATATGTGCTTTATTTTTTTGGCTTAGCTTAATACTTCTCAGTGAATACAAAATCATCAGCCAGTTGTTTTTCGCTGTGTTGTATATAACTTTGGACTGTGCATTTGCTGCCTTTGTGATTTATTTGTGTGTGTGTTCAGAGACAGCAGCTAGTGATACATGCCTCTTTTTAAAGTCATTTAAAGTGGATTTGTTATTCACAGGTCCAGTGTGAGTGTTCCCTATTGTTAACTCTTCCCTCTCCAGCTCTTGTGGAGTTCATTTAGTACTTCCTGATGTTCAGGGGTTTGTGCTCTTTAGATGTTTTGTAAAACATGTACCCCCAAACCTAAGCATTTAATACAATTACTGACTGTAAAAATACAAGTATGTGCTCAGTTAAACCGAGTACGTTCATCTGAATTTAGCCAGTCTTTGTTCCCACCCACAGTAAATATTTTACATTGACTTTGGCACTCAGATATGAAAATGACAGATGCCTTAGAAATAGTTTAGATAGATATGGGCAAGGTGTGCCATTTTAAGTTTCAGGAATTTAACTGACATAAGCATACCCATAAATTCAGGTTTGTCTTTATTTTTATTGCACAATATCTTTTCATGCACTTTTACTGCTAATTACAAAAACCAGAAAATCCTCAAGTGTTAGCTAGAGGTAGATTGCAGAAGAGCAACATATTTAATTTGATGTGATTCTACACAGCCTGGTTCATTGCATTTCTACTTTGAAACTAGAATGCAGCTGTACGACAATGAATCAATATACTTTTTATCACTAATGTTTTCTTCAAATTTTCAATAAAAATTTTCCTAAAAGACTTTTAATACCTATGTTCTCCTCTCCTTCACATCTCAGTGCTTTTCAGGAACTAAAGTAATTACATTTTGGTGTATGGAAATAATTTCCAAAGGAAGAAACATCAAAGCAGATAACTATCCAAGACAGTAGGTGGATAACTACTTCAGAAAGCCAAAAGTATCCTGGGCTGCATCCAAAGCCACATGGTGGTCAGGTTGAAGGAGATTCTGTCCCTTTACTCCATGCTGGTGAGGCCCCACCTGGAGTACTGCATCCTGTTCTGGGGCCCCCAGCAGAGGAATGACATGGACCTGTTGGAGCAGGTCCAGAGAAGGGAGAAAAAAGTGAGCAGAAGGATGGGACACCTCTCCTGTAAGGAAAGGCTTGGAGAGCTGGGGTTGTTCAGCATGGAGATGAGGCTTCATATAAAGTTTAAGAAGAGGAGATTGCTTAAGTAAGATGGTGTTTGACATCAAGTTAATGATGTTACATCATGTTACATCAAGTAAGATGTAGTTTAACAAGGGCAAGTGCTGGATTCTGCACCTGGGATGGGGCAATGCTGGCTATGTGTTGGATTCTGAATGAGAGGCTGGAGAGCAGCACCATGGAAAGGGCCCTGGGGGTCCTGGTCAGTGGCAAGTTGAACATGAGCCAGCAGTGCCCTGGCAGCCAGGAGGGCCCAGCGTGTCCTGGGGGCATCAGGCACAGCATGGCCAGCAGGGCAAGGGAGGGGATTGTCCCCTCTGCTCTGCTCTGGGGCGGCCTCACCTCCAGTGCTGGGGGCAGCTTGGGGTGACACCGTGTTAGAAAAACATTGAACTATTGGAGAGCATCCAAAGGAGGGCCACAAGGCTGGTGAAGGCTCTGGAGGGAGAGTCATGAGAAGAGTGGCTCAGGTCACTTGTTCTGCTTAGCCTGGAGGAGACAAAGGGGAGACCTCATTGCAGTCTAGAATTTCCTTGTGAGGGAAAATGGAGGGGCAGGTACTGATCCCTTCGCTATTGTGACCCGTGACAGAACTTGAGGAAATGGCATGAAGCTGAGCCAGGGGATGTTTAGGTTGGATATCAGGAAAACATTTTTCACCCAGAGGGTGGTTGGGCCAGGGAAGTGGTCACAGCACCACACCTGACAGAGTTAAAAACCCATTTAGATAACACTCTCAGGTATATCGTGTGACTCTTGGGATGTCAGGCCAGGAGCTGGGTCTCTTCCAACTCAGCATATTCTTTAATTCTATGATCATAAAGTACACATAACACCTATGTAACTTTACTTGTTCTTATTCAATTAAAAAAACCCCTGATTCTACTACTGCTTCTTTGTTTTTCTCACACAAATTTTATTCACAATTTCTAAATCAGATCACCAGTATTGTATAAAGTTTTAGTCAAGGTAACACCTGGCTTGTTAGAATGGACTCTCTTCTACATTTTTCTGGACTTTTTAGGCTGAGTTATCATACTCCTTTTCTAGACCAGTATGTGAACCACTTCACATGAAATGTAAAGATACTCATAACAGATGCATAAATCATTCCCAGGAAATAATTTAATTCACAATATTTTCAGAGACATACCACATTGTATAAGATAACTCAATTCACATATCCACTCTTCTTGATACTCCATTACATAAGGAGGTGCATGCTTGTATGGATGCACAGGTTAGTGGGGCAGAGAAAAGGAATAAGCTTGAGGAACATGACGCTTTCTGACATTTTACAGAATGGTTTGTAGTAAGGTAAGAATGCTGAACAATGGTGTTAACTACTGACAAATTATTTTACCAAAGAGAAATAATACTGCTTCTCCACATCTTAGATCCGAAGAGAGGCAGTGGAGGAAAAAGTTAATCTTTCCATAAGGAAGAAAAAGGCAAAGATGCATTTTCTCTAATAAGAGTTGTGTTAGAGAGAGCTCCTAGTATTGGGCAGGAAATTGAAAACCACTTTAGAAAGATCAGTGAGCAATCAAAGACTAAATGCTAAGTTTTTATTGTACAGGGACAAATAACTGAGCAAGGAAGAGCAGAGTGAAAGAGAAAAATGATAGATTTGGCTGACTAGATTTGGTAGTACAGGAACAGCTATTTATAAAAATACTTGTTGCATCTCTCCTTTCTTCCAAAATAAAATGTTTTTCAACCATTTTGATTGAGACTTTTTTCTTGCGGATAACCTGCCTGCCTTGTAAAATTGATATTTTTTCATATGTTTTAGTTACTGAAGTGCTATGCTGGACCATGCTATTTTCAGACCTATGGTCTTTAATGACATGTCTTGTGTTAGACAGAATTTGGGAGAAATTCTAAAAAAATCAGCAGAGGTCAACCAGAGTTCGTAGAGTTTTTGTTTAGTAGCTTTTAGCTACTTTTTTTTAGTAACTACCTGAAAACCCAAAACTGCTTTGCTATAGTGCTATTGCACCCCAAAATTTTTATTATGTCTTATTCTAATTCTATCACAAGCAATTATACGTGACTGTAAAGGTTTTAAATATTGTACTCTTGGGATGTGATATTATCTGTTTTCTAGAATTTGTTTTTTAAACTGTGCAAAAGGTTTAAGTAGGTTTTGCTACATGTTTTTTTACCTTACCTTGCAAAGCCTGTTAGACTCAAGCAGTCTTCTACATTGCTCCTTATTGAATTACTCTGACTGCATTTTGCAAACTTGCTATCTTCATTTTCACTTTGCATGGGTAAATTATTATTTCATTTGTGGTTTCCTAAATCAGTTTATTTGTTCTTGACCCATCCCATGGAATCCTGCCTGTTTTTTCTGCAGTTTGACACATTTTCAAAGCTTTATGAAAGCTCAAATTTGTGTTGCATGTTAGCTGTTCCCTCCATCTTCAGTATTGAGTCCTCTGTACATTGGCCTTGAAGATTTCATAGGTTCCATACACATAACCTTAAAGTTTCAAATGTGTTATAAAAGATTCAGAAGTTTATTTCCCTTTTTGCATTCTTATAGTAATTAACATCTCTTACTAGATGTGTTTGTTATGAGAATAGATATTCTTACAATTTTTTTAGCAATGAGCTAGCTTTTGCTTTCATACATTCTTGAAGAGCTTCATCTTCTTAGGGATTTGTAGGTATCACTCATTTTTTTTTCCTCTTGTGACATTTCTTCTGTAGCTCAAGACCTTTCCGGGATTTTATTCTCCTGTTTCATTTTGTAAAGCATATGATTTTTTCCCCATGTCATTCAGGAGAACATTGAGCTTAAAACTTGCAAGAGTTTATTTCAACAATAGATAAATTAACATTTAAGTGAGAAAGAGGATTGGGAGAGGGGCCTCAGCATCTCTGTCTGTCAAGTTATCAGTCCTTTAAGGAGCAACTGTAAAGTGGAACCAGCAAGTTTTACTCTATCATTGGGCAGAGCACTGTCAGACTTCTACTTTATTCAGAAAAGCAGTGAAACATTTGCAGAAGGCTCATTTCTGTCCTGATCTGGGGGAAATGTCTAGGCTTAGAACTGGTCTCTATCTGGGTCAAGTTCCTTAGGCTGTAGATGCAGTGGTCCCTCTGTTGCAGTGGGATGCTGCCAGACCTGTCCTTTCATGGTCATGTTATAATGTTTTAATAATAACCTATTTTCTTAGACTGTATTTTTCTTAGTGATCACATACCTTTGGTATTCTTCAGTGTACCGAATTTATCAACACTCATTAAATATTCTTACCATAACATAGAACTTAGCAGTTAGAATCTCACTGTGACAAGTGCTTAACAGGTGTGTATTCCTGATAGTGAGGTAAAGTTATTGTAGGCTACTAGTAACAGACTTTTATTGTTCAAATAAAGTCGGAATACTTCAAGGTGTCATAAAATACAAAAATGAATGGCGTACAGTTAAATATATTATATTTATGGGCCAGACCAAGTTTAGCTGGAATATCCAGGAACCTTCATAGAATTCCTTAATGCGCTAATTTATCTCTGTGATTATCTCTTGATAGCATTTTGCTAACTAAAAAAACCCAACTAAAAAATTGTGAATGAATTAATTAAACATGTGAACTATGGACTTTGCATATATGTGTGGGCTTTTTGTGGTTTATGCTTTATTGGGCTTTTGTGATGAATCTGTACCTGCTGAACCTGACAATCTCCGGTATAAGTAAGAGTGTGCTAGATAATAAATCTCTACAAAATGTATATATATAATTTTTCCTTCCCTAAAATAGAATAAGGCAGCTAATAACTTTTATTTAAAATCAATTTTTTTCATTTTTTTAATCTTCCTCTGAAAAAAAAATATTTCCACATTAGATAGGTATGCATTACTGGTGTGCATTTTAATGTTGTAAGAGTCTTCCAGCTATATGCAAATAATTGATTTATTTGACCCTTATTATAAATATAATTTTGTGTTATACAAGACACTTTCAATCATAGATAGCATATATTATTTTCTTTTGGGGATGGGGTGGTTCACTGAATGATGAATCAGGCAAGTTAGCTATTGTATTTCCAGTCTTAGTATGCAACTGTAAGAACCTTTAAAATCTGCTGCAGGTTCATAAGCACAGTCATAAGCAATAAAATATAAATTATTGTAAAATATTCGCCTCTTGGACCTCCTCATTATTATGCACATTCACATGATAGAATTAAATTCTCCAAAGGTATTAATTACAATCATAGCATGTGGTACATTACAGAATCAAAAAGAAGAATAATGACTTGTGTAAATGCATGCTGTCATGGGAAATAAAATAGACCACATAATTAAATGTAGAAATCCAGTAAGATCACTAAAAATATTCATTAAAATGCCTAAGAAATGACTCTACAATTAACTATATTCCCCACATAGAAAATAATTTGCCACAGAAGAAATATTTGAAACTTCTAAACAATGGTATGTATCACTTGTTTCCAAATAATGCAACATATGTTTGAGAGGGCTAAGGTAGCTATGCTAGCTACAAGATGATTATTTTAGGAATCATTGTGTACTTAAATGTTTCTGACATTTTGTGGCTGATAGTTGCTGTCTGGACCCTTACATGTGGTTCTCCTATGAGTGTGCTGCAGATGAACCGATGCACTGTCCTAGTAAAAAACAAGTTACAATATGCTTTGTTGATACAACAAATTTCAGTGATAGATGTGACTGTGTTTTAACCAGATTCGATGGCAAGGTACACTTGACTATTTACAGCACAGAGGGCAGAGTCAGACAAAGCTGTCAGGGAGGCCCATTCATTGAGCCGTGAGTTTCAGACAGGGCCCCCTTGCTTTCCAGACTTCTCAGAGAGGAGTTTAGGTAGGGCTGGATCCAGTCCTAGCAGCACAGACTTGGACAATGGTTTATGTCTGAAGGATACATGTACACTGTCAGTCCTTTGTATCACTCAGCTGAGATGTCAAAGTTTAGCCCGCAGTTAATCACTTACTGAGAGTGTGCTGCTGCAAGGGCCGGCTCACCCTGGAGGTGTAACCCGGACAGGCGTTCCCGCTCGGGAGGAGATGCTGGGGTGCAGCCCAGCGCCCCGCAGGAGAGCCCCCAGCCCCGGGCTGTCCCCTGCTCCCGGGCTGAGGGGACAGCTCACGGCCACAGCTGCACAGAGCAGGACGCGGGGCCACCGGCCCGACAGCCCCGGCTGCCGGCTTTCATCCGCGCCCCGAAGGCCAGAGAGAGCTGGAGGCGGCCGTCACAGCCCCCGCTGGGGATTACAGGGCCGGCCGGGGCCGGGGCCGGGGCCGG
>VZRO01008352.1:304581-356865 GCA_013397915.1 Daphoenositta chrysoptera | reverse complement strand
GGGGGGAGCACCCCACCACAGCTTTGACTGTATTTGTCTTCAGTGGCTGTGCAAGGTATATGATGTATATGTATATGATATATATGTATATGATGTGTATATATGTGATGTATATGTATATATATATGATGTATATGTATCAGAGAAGGAGTTGTTGCAGCCAGAGCCACACAACAGTTGTTGCTGTCTGGTGGCACTAGTATACAGTAACACCCATGACAATTTCAAACTTTTGGCCTTTCATCAACAACAGCTTGCCAAGAGGAACAATACATGTTGTGGGGAGGTGAATGGACTATGATAAAAATTAAATCCCATCATGCGATCGTCGTAAGCAATTTAAAAAATAACGCTAACACTGAAACACGTTGAGTTTAAGATTGCACTGAATCCTTCAGTATGTAAAAGGTCATCTCAACAGAAAAAGACAAATTTCAGATAGAGCTTGTGAGGAACTTTCTAATAAAATATTGCAAAATACCAACTTACTGTAATTGAAATATTTAATTTGAAATACTTCAGAATTTTCCATACACTTGATCTCCAGGAAATTTCTGAGAATAAGGAATGCCTTGTTTCAATGTCTCATCTTTTAGTAAATTCACTGTTTACTCAGTGGCTGTATCTGCTAATAATTCTTTATGTTTTTCTTCTACATTATCACAATTTCTTTCTGACCTCTTTTGTGGGGTTTTGCCAGTCTGGAAGCCTTCCCTTGGAACACTATATGCAGTACTGTCTCTTCATAATGGTGTTCTGATACTCATTATTCCAACTAAGAAGGTCAGTATCATATCAACCATGTTTTCAGAAGCACAATAACCAATATTTCATTACATGGAAGACCTTTTGTGAGAAAAAAACCCAACATTTTCCTGGTAATAATACTTTCACCTGATTTTGTTCAGATGATTGTTCAAATTTTTGATGACCTGTGTAAAAATCTCTTAATCTGTTGTAAACCAACAACTACTGAATGAATGTACTTCCTAAGAGTACACATTGTCAGTATTTCTATTAGGAAAATATATATGACAAAAAATTGAAAATGCATCTTCACGATTATAAATCTTTTCTGCAGAATCTTTGTCAAGATTGTTTTTTGATGAGTTGTTCTAACTCCCTTTTTCTCCTTAGTTCAAATGATCTGCCATCACATTGTCCTGCTCTTCACATAACTGTTGCAGATTTTTAATTATACGGCTTCTCAGAGGATGACAGTCTCTGCTTTTTTCAGAGGTTATATTACAAGGTAGAACTTGGACTCTGTGCTGATGAATTTAAAGTACATGCCTTATGTATCTTATGAATAGATCAATAAAAGTAAAATAGTTTTCTTTTAATCAATTCTGTTTCAAACTGTGAAGAAAAAATATTTGACCTTAATGTCCAATGAATTGTTAAGAGATGTGATTATTTAATAATTAATTACTAATTTTTAAATTCAAATAGATTCTGATTAGACAGCATCAGAAAGGGTTTTCACAACCTCTTCAGACTGTGGAGTATCTGTTGTGAATCTTGTGGATATGCTGAGCAGAAGTAGCCCCGTTTCTGGCGTGAGGCCTTTTTTTCACATGAGGTGGGGGGAATAAAAATAAAATCACAGCTGATTCCAAGGAAGAAAGCCTCTCTCTTTCATTCTCCATATATTCTCACCCATATAGTTCTCCAGGCTATATGTTGCGTTTAATTAAAAAGCTGCTCTAGATATGCCTTACACAATCAAAAATGTTTTGTGTGTTGTGTCTTTGCTAAAAGCTGCTACTTGTGTGTCCAAAGTGCAAAGATCACCACCAATCAAAAGCAAACAAAATAAACTTATTAGTATTTAAAAGCTACATAAAAATGTTATCAATTATTTGAATGTATACAATGAAAACATCATTGTTAAAATAGCAAGGGCAGGTAAAAACATGAAGTGACCTTGGTCTGTAAAAGTTGCTTGGTAGTGTTTTTTTCATATATCTTGTGCTATGAACTGAAGCTGTTCAATAGCTGTTGTTTCCATCCACACCCTTTCTGTAACAGAAAGTTATGATTTAGTTGCCACGGAGGGAGTTATAAAGAAGAGAAAAAGAATGACTTGGAAATGGCAATCACCTAATACTATAAATGCAGTCTGTTCTTTGCAAGCAATAGGGCGTCATATGTTAGCTCATGCAAGAACTTAAATTTAGAAAACTTGGTTGGAAAGTTCACGAAGTCTACATCAGCAAAAAAATATGTCTTTTCCAGAACTTAGTGTATATAATATGAAAAAAACAGTTCAACAGAAAGATGATGTTGTTACTAATGGTTACAGCCTTCATTTAAAACAAAGAAGTGACACAAAATGTAATTTAATCCTTTTAAAGATGTTTAAGCCTTGGAGTAGGCTTAGCTTTTTATACAGATTCTGCAAAGGTAACTAATACTTTTGCACACCTAATTCCATCCATATCATAACTTATAAAGAAGCTTACTATTTAAGTGTGACTTTTGCAAAGTAGTCTGCTTAAGTATATTACATTTTGCAGACGGTAAAATAAAGGCTTCACGAGGAACAGTAGTCTTAGATAAGGTATTTAAGATGAAATACTGGAAGTATAGAGGTAGCTCATTTTAGGGCATTTAAATAGAGATGAAGTATGCTTGGTGAGAGTAAGACACAAAACTCAACCACCTAGCAGTAAAGCCTTGTCAGCAATGTTAAGATATGAAGCATAGGAAGGCTGGAGAAAAACAAGAACTGTAATGCATGGTGTATATGAAAGTCATTTGATTAAAAGCCACTAAAATTGTCTGACTCACTTTTGACTTCCTGAAGACTGATAATGCCTCAGTATGTTGACAAACAGGTTACAGTGCAGGCCATATACAGTAGTATCAATGACCATCTTGTTTCAGACTATTTTAATTCCTGTGAAGTTGTTAAACACGATTCTTATTTGCCTATTATAATCCAGCCTAATGCATAAGAAATGATGACCCTTTCTGTAGCAAGGCCCTGTTCTGTGTGCTATAAAAACTAATAATTTATCAGTAGTTCTCCAGAAATCTTAATTGCTTTCATACTCATCCTGACATAGTTACACGATTGCATGTAGCATGTGGGATTTTGGTATTAATATGTAGTTATTTTGCAGAAGCTTTTCAAGAGTTTTGTTGCCCCTAAAATAATGATATTTGAATATCATTGCATTTTGATGCAATGAATAATAAAAATAGTCAGTATTATGTTTAGATTAAAATGTGATATGGCTCAAAAGTAATTAAATTTTTTTAAAAACCAAAAATACTACCACACACAAAAAAAATCTGGATAATAATTTTCTGCTTCTAACTACCAGAAGAAAAATCTAGCTTTTCTATAAAAAGACTATTACAACATTGCTTATGCTGGTAACTTGTAGCTCATTTTTCTGGGTAAAATCTTCGGGTGAAGATTAGGAAGCATTTTTGTAAAATCTATTTCTGCTCAATTAATTTATTTTAAAAGAGTATTAAATCATAACACCTAATCATTTATTATTAATTATGTTGTGAGACTGAGTCAAAATATCCTGGGATTTTAAACCTAACTGTGCCATCACTTCCTATACTTTTGAATCAACGAAGTTGTTTATAATATATTGTCCTAATTTCCAGATACTTGACATAAAACATTATAATATTTATCTCAGGAATGTTTTGGAAAATATTGGAAAAAATATTGAGAAGTATGAAATGCTATCATTGCCTAAAGGTTAAGAAAATGTTCAATTTTCATCTTTTTAATATGAAATAATCACTTATAATTTCTTGTGGTGTCAGTATTCCAGGTATTATAGGAATCTAAGAAAACCTTGTCTTTGTTTTGAACTTTTTAACTATAGCAGAAACGAAACTAATGCAAGCTTTAGGGGGTCTTTACATGTAATTGTCAGAGTACCCACTGACCTGTAGCAAAAATCTGAAACATTTATGTAGTTGAGCATGACAAATACATCCGAACAAATTTATCTTGGTTGTCATCAGACTTAGCAGTTCCTGTGTGTCACACCAACCTGGACTTTGCAGTCCAAAGCTCAGCTGTGTCTGATTCACAGGAAGAGCAGTCAGTGCAGGAGCTTACCTGCTTCGATAAAGGTGCAGAAAAGGTCAAACACGGGGTTACAAAGTAGTGGCTCCTTCTTAAAAACAGTGTGTATATTCACTTTTTCACACATTAGGGTTTCCAGTGTCTTCAAAAACTGAGAACCAACCCCTCACTTTGAGGTCGTTTTGCCTCTTTTTGTGTTTGGAAAACACATCTTTTCTGCTCCCCCAAAGTATTACTGGTCTGATGGAAATATGGTCATGATCACTGTTAAAGAGCATTTCTATCATTATGTGTTCTAAGCAAAAAGGGCAAATTATGGCTGCTCGGACAAACAATTTTAGCATTTTTAACATTTAAGAGCCTATCTTACAATCTTAATAACCCTTCCTGTAGGCATTTTCTGAGTGCAGGTTGGGCTTTTTGGATAACTTTTAATGAAAAAAAAAATTACGTCATTTTATGTTGTCCTCTTCATTACTTTTCTCTAGGCCTGGCTGTATCGTGTCTGCCTTCCATACATATAATAGGAGGGACTCCCAGGGAGGTGAATGAATTTTCTCATATTGGGATGCTAGACCCACATAATATCTGACTAAGTACATTAGACATCTGTCAAACATCCAAGATGGGTTAACATGCAACATTGCAGAAATGACACATTTTTTTTGCATTTGTACTTTCTAGGTGTTCAGCAGGTTATTGAGCAAGCAAGTTTAAATATTTAATTTTCAATATAATTTCTTTTACTTAAAAGTAATCTAAACCACTTGGGATCAAGAAAAGATGGATCTTTTCCAGCAAAGTCTTGCCTGATCTTGGCATATTTCTATAATGGTTACCTATCAGTGACTTAGCTAGAAGGGCTATGGGGACTTGTTGAAGTTTACAACTCTTTTTTTTAAAGTTTTGCATTTGTAAGGGACAGTGTTATATTTTCTCTGCTAAGCTAAAGATCTGAATACAAAAAAATCACCTTCAGAAAATAGACATAAAAATTAAATACTAAAGAATTACAATGTGGAAATTTAAAGTACAAATATCTTTTTATATTCTCTGGGCATTTAATTAATTTTAATTTTACATTCTGCATCTTGTTTGTATGTATTTCCATACTCACCACTGTGATAATTAGACCAAAGTTTTTATTCATGGCATTGCTTTCCATAAAATATCTATCATATGGTTGGTGACTCATTCTGTAAATAAGAGGTTAAAAGCCCTATGGCAAATTAAACCATTTTTTTGCATTCTGATACCTCTTTTATATTGTAAGGGTTATAACCTTCCTGAGACCTTTCATATGTGCTACTTCTGGACCTGTAGACCTGTAAGACCTCTGAATTTTGCAAAGCATTCACTGAAGTTGTGTAAAGAAATTATTCTTTTTATACAGCTCTGAAAACCATAGCAACTGAGGAAGAAGGTAACATAAACCCTTCTTATTCTAATAGTAATTATACTGACATTAGAAGCAGAAAGTATTTTTTGTCTAGGGCAAACTAGGACTATTTGTACGGTAGCAAAAACATCTTTATTAATGAAAAAATTCAAGCTGGAGCAATGCAAATATTAACAGTTCTGTGAACTACACGCTTTGTTCCAGAGGTAAAAAAAAATTGAAGAAAAAGAACATAATAAAAATCCATTTTAACAGAAAAATAATTTAAACATAGCAAACTTGAATTAGCTATTGGAACTTGAATGTAATTAAAATTCTCTTTGTTCTTGCACTCTGTGGGGAAAAAAAAAGAAAAAAGAGAAAACAGAAAATTAATGTCATGCTGACCATTTCCTTACTGTGAAAAAGTGGAGGGACGGGTGGGTAAAATATTATTATAGCTTTGCTAAAAGAAATCATGTTAAAATTATTTTGCCAAGACTATTGTTTTGCAAATAAACCTTGTCCAAAACCTAAGACCAACAGGAATGTAAATATTCTTTTAAAATGTAGATTACATTTCTTTATATCTTAAATAAAATACCCAAATGTTTGAACATTTATTGCTGCCAATGCAGGAAGACAGGCATGAAATTGTAAAATGAACATTTCTTAGAAAAACAATAGGAAGTCAAATCAGGAATGAAAGACAAGGGAAGACATAAAACTTAAATACATAAAAGGAAAGGCAGAAAGCACAAGTCCTCTATTTACATCTCGAAGTGTAATCAAAGGAAATTGTCTTGTTGAGTTTGTTGAAGCGAGCCTTAGCCTGAGAGTATTTTTGTGTATATTGAAGTTCCATGAGTATACTGTAAAGCTTTGGTTTTTTAAAAAATCATAATAATCCATCCCTTTGGAAACTGATCAAACAGTTATAAAACAGAAAACAAGTACAAAACAGAAAACAAAATCCATCTATTGCTGTTTCTGACCAGCTTAGATGTCCAACGTAGAAGTTCTGTTCTATTTGTGCGGGAGAACGTATTCAATCAACAGCAGCCTGGCAAAATAATTGATTTCCCTGCGAACTGATTCTCCTCAGTCCCTGAGCAGAGCATGAGCACTGGAGCTGTGGGACGTTTTTGTGCTGCAGCTGTGGTTGGAGGCCGTGGGTGCCGGCAGGACCAGGTCTGGACAGGCAGGGAAGGGCGTGGGTGCTGTGCTGTCAGCGCCAGGCTGGGGCTGCTCCATCTGCCCCGGTCAGGGAGCACTTTGCAGGGAAGTGCTGCTGCCCGCAGCCTTGGTACCTTGTCCACGGCTCTGAGCAAGTCTTCTTCCACAGCTGAGACCAGAATTACAGCTGCTTGAGGAATAAATTGTCTCATGGAATCACTGTTCTCTTGTAACCTGTGAATTTACAATGTATGCTATATTTATAGCGTAGGTTTATGTAAGGAGAGGAAGTAGAAGCTCTGCTTGTTTACTTTTAACTGAATTTTACACATTAATGCTTTCAAGTATTTATGTAGTGTCTGTCACTACAGAAATATGCATTTCAGATATTTAATGACTGAAAACCATTGCAATTGGTTAAAAGTGATTATTTTACTATTTTGAATAGCAAGATAGGTAAATTTGCAGAAGAGCAGCAACAGTAGAGATTTGTTAAATATTTAAAAAATTCTGGTTTTCCAGTGATGGAACTACAAGAGTAAACAGGAGCACCCTAGAATGTAAACAAGATTAGTTTTAACTGAACTCTAATGAAATTATTGCCTTTTAACAAACTTCTTTATAACGAATACTTTAGATTTTTTTATTACTTCTTTTGGAGGTAATTTTCACCAAATAAATTAAGACTACTTTAACTCAGGATGAGTACCCCTATTACTGTTCAATATGATTAAAGTAAACACATTTAAAATAAATCTATGAAATAGTAATGCTCAAGATACTAAATGCCCTCTGTTGGAAGCCTATCTCCTCTTCATTTTCTAATCCATCTGGGTCAAACAAGGAGCAGGTTCCAGAACTGGCAAAGTTATGTGGCTGTCATAGAATCATGGAATGCCTTGGGTGGGAAGGGACTATAAAGATCATCTAGTTTGAATCCCCCTGCCACGGGCAGGCACAATTTCCATTGGATCACACTGCTCAAAGTCCAGTCCAACCTGGCCTTGAACACCTCCAGGAATGGGGCAGCCACAGCTTCTCTGGGCAGCCTGTTCCAGTGCCTCACCACTCTCACAGTGAAGAATTTCTTCCTAATACCTAATTTAAACCTACTTTCTTTCAGTTTGAAGCCATTGCCCTTTGCCCTCTCTACATGCCAATGTAAAAAGTCTCTCTCCATCTTTCTTGTAGGCTCCCTGCAGGTACTGGAAGGCTGCAATTAGGTCACCTTCTCTTTTCCAGTCTGAAAAAGCCCAATTCTCTCAGCTGTTCCTCATAGGAGAGGTGATCCATCCCTCTGACCATCCTTGTGGCCCTTCTCTGGACAACCATTTTATTTTAATATCATTTTAGTAATAGATGCTTACTGAAGAAGTTTCTCCAAGGAGTTGCTACACTGATTATACAGACAGACACTATTGCAGAAGAAAGATGTCCTCCACACATGGCTTCCCTCTGACCGAAAAAAAAAAAAAAGAAAAAAAAAAGGATTGGAATACATGAGGTGGAAGAAGCAAATGCTTATATTTAAACTGCATGATAATTATGAGTTCTAGCACCTTGTGGAACAAAGACCAGCATGCTGCATAGCCATTACTTTCCTGTGTTGCCTGGAAACTGAAGTGAAATATCCCTGTTCGTTTGCAGCTTGCTGTAGCTCTCCCCTGCTGTAGTGCTTGATACCTCAGAACAGAATATGTACTGAGCAGAACACAACATTGGTAAACCCATTAACTATGTGGGGGTTTTTAAAGTGTGATCAATTCTACTACATTTCAGTACAATGCTGCAGAAAAAAATAAGAGGTAAATTTTCAGGTGGAGGTAATCCAGGGCTATTTCAGTTCTGTTAATCAGCAGTGTGTTTTCAATGAAAAATAGAACTAACTCCAACATTCATAATACCAATATCCTGTCTGAAAAACTGATAAGGTTCATGCTTGGCAAATTATGCCAGTTGCTAAAGTAAGAAGTAAGTCTTGGACTGTTAACCCTTCAATATCTTTAATTTAAAATATTTATTGAAAATAGTAGAATTAATAGTCTTAATGAAAGGCATGTGAATCCTATAGGGTTTCATTAAAATTAGCTATTTTTTGTGCCAGGTACCCCCCTCGCTCCCCTCCCATAAAAGACAAAAAATGAATACATTTGTGGTGCAAAGAATTAACCCAAACTTTTTGTTATTGGGTAAGTTACTTTCAAAGACTAGATCTTTCTGCTTAAACAGCTGTCGAATAGAACCTAATGTTGTCTGATAATGTGCAGTTGCTAAGTAAAGTTTTATTTTTGTAGTCAAAAACTCTGAAATATTATTCTGGACAAAAAGAATAATTTTCCACAAGTGTTGTTTTTCAGTCCAGCAAAGTCCGTGGAAAAGAATACAGGGCTGGCGTAAGGCGTTGTAGGTCCCTGCATACTTCTCTAAATAGCCAAAAATTAATTGCAATATGCTTTATACTTGATCAAGCCTAATTCTGAATATTAAAGGCCATTAGTATTTCTACAGTTGTGTAAATTCTGCCATATGTTGGAATCAAGTGTCTTGTGCAACACCTAAAGGCTATTAACATACCTTCAGTTCATCAGAGATTATTTCAGGTTTTATGGTTTCCCACAGGTAGATAATGGGCTTTTCCTAGCCCACTGTATAATTCCTTTTGAAAAGAACTCAGTGTTTGTGCATGTAACATTTGATACATAAACTGATAAATGATTGAGTGATAAGAAGACTGTTCAAAAAAGTTAAAGCAACAGCAGAAAAACAAACCAATTTTTTTCTATCACAGTTCGTTATAAAATAATTTAGGCTATGTTTTGCAGTAGAACTTTTGTTTGCAAGTGATTAATTAAATGCTTGCTTCAAGCAGAGACCAATGACTGCTCAAAAGAAAAAAAAAGTAAAATTAGTAAGTTCATGTGTCCAGATGTTCTTCATTCAATATTTTCAAAACAATTCAAATACAAAAATGTAAAACTATTACTGCCATCTATCAGTGAAATCAGTGTTATTTAGTGCTTTCATGTATGGCTGAAATTTTTCACCAATACTTGAGTTTGGAAATTAACTGTATAAGAGGCAAGAAACCCTTCCTTTCAAAAAAAAGCTTTTCAGTAACTAATATCAGTCCCTAGACTTCACCTGCTCACATGAATTGGCTAAGTCATTTTCATATATCCTGAATGTTGTTTATCTGCATGCTAGACAGTATTTCATCAGCCTCAGATGCTGTTGAATTACAATCATTGCTCATCCCATGGGAACACTGACTAATTCATCTTTTGAAGGGTTTTACACTTGCTTTCAATGGAAGCAACATCATATCTTTACATTCTTTGTTACTTATAACAACACTGACCAAAATGAGATGAGAAAAAGCAAACAAAAGGTGCCCACAGTAAGTTGGATAATCACTAGGAAACCTTTACCAAGAACCCAAACAACTTGATAACTTTTGCTTTAAATATTCGGCTCTCTGGTAGCTTGATTGATCTGATGTATTACTTTTACGCATACGGATTTCTATCTTAAAAGGGTATATATAAGTTTCTTTGTGTTTAACACCAAGAACTTAGTACAGGTCTGATTTGGGGCTGGATGGGACTATACAACACTGGTAACGCTTACTAGTAGAGACTTGGGAATATCATGGTCTTCTTTATTGCTCAAACCAGCCTTTTTGATATTGCAGAAAGTAAATGAAAGTACTGCGCCATCCCTCTTGCCTAGGTGAATTTATCTTGTCTTTAAATAATTACAGAGCAGAATATTTTCAAGATTTTTAGGATATGGGCATATAATGTTACATTTGTTAAAAGTTTATTGTTATTCAATAGCCAGAGCAAGAATGTTTAAGAAGGAATTGGGTCACGTGTGGACTGTGCTGTCTTTTTTCCTTTTTCTGGTGGAATAATGTAAAATCCACTGCTGTTTCCCATGGTGCTTTAACTTGGCATGTGTGTGACATGCATCAGAAATATGTAAGACAAAAAAGTGGCTTTTTTATTCAAAAGATCAGCAAACAAGCAGTGGTCTGCTGTCAGGTAAAAATAATTTTCCAGAATTTCAGAGTATTTAAGCTGATTAAAGATGAGTAGTGATTTTCTGTGATCACTGTTTATTTGTTTATTAGATTCATTTTCTTGAAAAGCTATCGCCTGTTTTCTCACTTTAGAGGACATTTTGGGATCGTGTTATAATACAACATTTGATCTACTGTAGAAGCCATAAAATCTAGTTAAAATTTTACTTTATAACTGAATTCACTGACTTTCTACCTGCTTTCCTCTGGAAGTATTTCACATGGTTTTGATTTTTGTTCATATAGTTATATCTACCTTTTATTAAATGATATAATTTTATCAATTATGTTTCTTCTTATCTAGTATTTTTTGTGCATATTTGGCATTTTTAAACAAATTAGCAAATTAACACTCTTCACCTGACCTGTATAGCTGGATTAGAGTATGGGCTAGATATATCAAGTAGAAAAATGAAAACAGAGTTTGAAATGTATCTAGCTGAGTTATGGATTCATGGAGCTGTATCTTTATATGTCTATAAAAAGCATGTTTACTGCAAATCATTTTTAAGATGAAGCCATATAAAACAGCAATAGCTGCTGCATAACCTCTTTAATCTATATTGGTTATGTCAATGATGATATTCTGGATTGAGAAATCCTGAAAATTTTATTGGCAGCCTAGAATGTCTGAATTAACAATTGATTAAAAATTAACAATTGATGAGCTGTTATGACTTCAGCTCTTGTTACAGTGGAGCAAATCACTGTGTGAATTTACAGTATGCTCCCTGTTTTCCATATATTTGTCATTGATGCCCCACGTTCCAGTACTGTAACGTCTCTTTTACACATAATTAAACAATATAAAGCTATACATCAGTATTTAGCTACAAACTCAGCATCTGGGATACCACTGTTGTGCTTTGTGCAGCCTTTTGGAAGTTGGTGTGTGTTTGCTGTTTGGTCCTCTGCTGTTGTGTCCCTGGCTCCCTCTGACAGTATCTCCTTGCACAGACACACTACACCAGTTTTGGGGAAAGAATGTGATAGGGATTGGCCTCTCTCTCTCCTTCCTACTCTGCTGAGAAATGTGTTTGAACAGAGCAGATTTGCTGTCTTTTTGTAAGTTTGCTGAGTCCTAAGCAAGAAAAATGAAAAAATGGGAAATTCTAGTGAGAACTGAAGGAAGACAAGAGAGTTGCAGTGATTCTCACAGCAGGCCTGAAGTCTCCCAAGTTATACTATGTCACTCATTGAGAGTGTGTTTCCAGGTGTAAAGCAGAAGGAAAGAAAGGAAAAAGAAGGAAAAAAGTGGTTTGAGGGGGAAGCTGTTTTTCCTTTTTTAGAATCAAAAGTATCATAGAAGTATAATCTTTGGTAAGAGGATCTTTGTTGGACAAGCCTAGGTATTGTGTGTTTTAAAAATCATCACTCTCCCTGAGTGCAGAGACTTGGTTAATGTGAGAACAGACTCTTTCACTAAGAAAAAAAAAAGCCATATTGCATTGTTTCTTATCTATTGGATGGTAAAAACGAACATATGAACAAACACCACAGAGCAATAAACTTGTGCAAACTTGTTACCCCAGGAAGACTTGGATGTGTTTCAGGAGTTTTTTAGTTACTATGCTGCCTCTGCTTCCTGGCCTGAGCCCTAGCATTACTAGAACTTCAATTTATACATTCTGGCTTGCCAGATACCTTGAAATATAACGCCCTAGAACTTAGCCTAGAGTTCTGTGACTGAGAATGGAAACTTATGGCACAGCTCAATCTGTGATTTGGACTACCAGTGCAAATAGTTCACAATATGAAGTTCTCAGATTTATCAGGAAAGAAGCTCCAACAGGCAATTGAAACATGCATTTCAAGGGGTTCAAGTCACTGTTATGAATATAATTATATTCTCTGCTAATTATTTTGGGGGCTGTAAAGGGCAAGCTTAGTGACTTTAGAGATATTTAAAGGAGTTCATTTATGAAGGATGTTAGGTCAAGCAATGTTTGGGGTTTGCTGGTGGTAGTAATACAGGGCATTAATAACAGTAATAGAATGCAGTGTTAAAAACAGAGTAAGACAATGATTTGGTAAAACTGATGAGAGAGAGAAAAAGTAATCCCTTGCCTTTCTACAATTAGAATTAGGTAGGTAATAAGGTAGGTGAGCATGACAAACTTCTCAGTTTCTGGATAACTTACCTGAGCTTACCTGTGAAGTCCTACCTCCTCAAAGCTGATTTACCTATGAAGCTGTCTCATGTGGCTTTCTATGAGTGCTGCAGCAAAAAGAAAAGAAAATATTTCATAGAGGAAATTTCAGATTTTCTGAGCAGTGGTATTCCAGCACTATGTTAGGAAAAGTGAGTCATGAAACAATGTAGATTATAATTACAATCTTTAAAGGAAGTTTAATTGCAACTTGGATTTATTTTCATAAGGTAATTAGTGCCTATTATTTGAAGAACAAAGACTTGAAACAAACCTATTATTGTATATATATTTTAGTCCATTATTGTCATTAAAGTTATCATTCTACTATAATATTAGATGAAAGATAATGTGCCTTGCTAATGTACAATATTCATTGAACTACATGTTGTCTTAGATTTACTTAAAAGCAGTCTCATACAGAAATGCTAAAACTGAAATTAGGCAGTTTCCTGTTGGTCTGTTTCTGGTAATTTAGGGCAGAATCTGAGGCAAAACATTTATATGTAGCAAACATACCATAAGGTATGAAACCACACAGTGAGCTTTTTTCTTCCTACCATTCATTGTTCTTTTGATGTTATAGGAAGCAAGTTTTGAAAAACATAAATGAGTATAAGATTTCTAAGTAACGTACTTTTTAAAAACCTTTCAAACTTTTAAGTGCAGATGCTTTCTAATGAAAGTCTTGGTGATTTTGTATTTCAGAGTTGAAAAATAGTAAGAGAATAACACTTTCTGTGTACAACAGACAGATAGTATTTGCTTTTTCCTGAGAATGGAAATAGCTATCATTGGTAAGCAAAGTGATGAAAGCAATTGATTTGCCCTTGTCAAGTTTGAGACTTTTTCAGCTGTCATACAAATACCAGAAGGGTCACAGTACTACTCTAGAAATGCCAAAAGAGCTACAAAGAAATCCCGTTCTCAAAAAAAAAAAAAAAAAAAAAGATTGCAGAAGAAGGTGAATAAAGTATACAATTAGTGCTTAAAGTAGTCTACAGAACACAAATGAGTTAAAAAAATAATCAGGGTGGTTGTTTTTAAATGGGATTTAAAGAAAACATACATGATTTATAATCATTTCATGTGGCATCTTTTAAATTTTAAAATTTTTTTTAACAAATAATGGTTTTTGAGTCACTTATTTAAAATTAGTAATTAAAAGACGTCAAAAAAGAGAAGCTCTTTGACAAGCACATGAAGTTTAGTAAAAAAGGCATTTAAAATTGTATAATAATTTATCAATATATTTGCACAAGAAAGATGAATTAATCTCTATTAAATATAAATGAGACTTATTTGTTCAGTATATTTTTATATAGACTCAGGGAATTGTTGAGGCTACAAGTGACCACTGAAGGTCATCTAGTCCAACCTTCCTCTCAAGCAGGGCCACCAAGAGTTGCCCAGAACAATCTCCACAGGGCTCGGGAGTGTGTCCATGGATGGTGGCTCCACAGCCTCCCCAGGCAACCTGTACCTGTGCTCACCCTCAGAGCAAAAAAGAAAATGTTTCCTGCTATTCAAAGGGAACCACTTGTGTTTCAGTACCCCTTGACTCTGATCTTGTCTCTCAGCATTTCTGGGAGAAGCCTGACTCCATCTTCTTTACAATCTGCCTGCAGATATTTGTATAGATTTACATGACATCCCACAGCCTTCTCTTGTCTTCTCCAAGCTTAACAGCCCCAGCTTTACAAGTGTGTCTTCACGTGAGGGATGCTCCAAACCCTTGATCATGATAGTGGTCCTTTGCTGAACTGTTTTCACGAGCCACACGTTTCTCTTGTACTGGACACAGGACTCCACACGTGGCCTCATCAGTTCTAAGCAGGCGGAAGGATCACATCTCTCAATCTGGTGGCAACTCTTTTCCCAAAGTAACCCAAGGCCATGAACCCTCTTTGCCATAAGGGCACATGCTGGCTTACATTCAACTTTATCTTCTCCAGGGCTTTTGAAGGAAAGCTGCATTCCAACGGGGTGGCCCCCAGCAGGTACTGCTGTACTGCTCTATTCCTTGTGTTCCTGTCAGCACATTTCTTCAGCTGTTTGAGATTCCTTTAGATGGAAGCATGAACCTCTGGGCATATAAGCCACACCTTCCAGTCCTGAGTCACTGGCAAACTTCCTGAGGCTATGCTCCACCCCATCATCCAGAATATTTATGGCGATTTTGAGCAAAGCTGGATCCAGTGCTGATGCCTGGGGTGCACAACCAGATGCTGGCCTCAACTCGGCTTCATGCCAGTGATGACCACCTATGGATCCAGCTGTTCCACCAGTTTTCAGTCTGCTTCACTGTCTACTCATCCAGCCCATGCCTCATTAGACTCTTTTTGAAGAACTTCTGGGAGACATTGTCAAAAGCCTTCCTGAAGTGCAGGGAGACAATATCTTGCTATTAGACTTCTTAGAGGAGCTAAGCTTAGAGGAGCTTTTGCTCAGTGCAAAGTCAGATGATTTTTTTTTCATTTTGTGTGAATGTCACATATAAAGATTAAAAAAAATTTAGTTCACTTGTATTGGGATTCTTTTTCCCTCTTTATGACACAAGAATTATTTTGCTCATGAAAAGTTCATCAGTAGCACTCTCTGTGGGCTCTCAGAAATGCCTGTCTACTCTCCTTCTCTGTTCCAATGGGTGTATCATCGGTGACAGCGTATGAGGTGGTTAATTTCTGTTGCTTTTAAGTAAGAATATAAAATGATGGATGCTGTTGCCTGTATTCCAGCAGGAGAAAAAGTATCAACAGAAAGGTCTGTTTTAGAATGCTAACACCTTGAATGCATATTATCAGACTGAATGTATAAGACTCATGCTTACACAGAAAAGAAAAATACAACCCTGTTTTGTATTAAAAATATTCAGCAATTATTCCCTTTTAATTTGCTTTGGGTAGTTGCATCCTTAGTTGCAGACATTGAGAACCAAAGGGACAGTGAGAGACAACATCCCGCACATGAGATCCTAATGTTTAAAAGAGGACATGTAATGCAGGTGTGACAGGAGGATCATGTCTGTGGATAGGTCATAGTTTTTCAGCTCCTATTTATTCTGCTGCAAATTTAGTAGGTAGGCAGCCAGGCTCAGGCTAGTTGGAAGTTCTTATTTTATAAATAAGGAGGAAAATAAATGGATACTCTATAAAGGTCTTGATAAATTAAACTGAAGACAAATAACTCCTAGAATATATAATTTTCCATCTGAATACTTGCATTATTTTTATAGCATATTTTCCAGTTTTTATATTTCATAGGAAAGTAAGCAGTGTAAGTTTAATTATATAGAATTAGGTCTTTTTATATACTAAACTCATAATTCTTTTTTTGTTGTGTAATATCTCATACATTGCACAGTTAGGTTGTCAGTTTGTTGGCAGACTTCCACAATTATCTCTTGGTGTTGTAAAGCTCAGTATGCTTTGTGAAACTCCGTTTTTCTTATATTTAAGCATTAATTATAATGTTTCAAAGCAAAAAACCCAACAACTAACCTTGCAAAAGTTGATACAGAAAACATGTTCTTGTGCTTTTTGGTTAATTTTGCTATGATTTCTGTCATCCTAATACAACTACATTAAGCAAAAGATGTAGTTTGCAAAGAATTTTGAAGTCCTTTTAATGCCATGAAATTAATATGAATAATTTGGCTAAAATAGTTTAATTTCTGGTGAAGAATCCTATTCCTAACTCTGGTGAAGAGTCCTAATGTTCCAATTTTTGAAGAGTCCTAATGTTCCAATTCAATTTTTGGATTATTCTTAATGTTGCTTCCTAACAGGAAGAATGCAAACATTCTCAAGTTTTCTGGATATTAGAAAATTTAAAGTTTATATTTAAGGGAAGAAAAAAACCCAAAAGAAAACTAGAATACACAAAGACCTTAGTTGATCAGGTAACAACCAAGAACACAACACTTGGGTTGGTACAGAATGACAGGAATACTCTCATATTTTCCGTTGTATCAGCCACAAGGAAAGTTTACTTACAGCTTTGAATTATTAATAATTTTAAATGCTTAGCCAATTCCATACTATAACATAGAGTGGAACAAGTAATCTACGTCAAAAATTCATATTTAAGGATATTTGATAATACTGACACTGTCTTGTAACCCACACCACATGTAAGGGGTATTTGCTGCTCTGTTCTGTAGACTGATACACAAGTGGAATGAGAGATAACCTCTGGCTTAGAAGTGAATTTTCTTGGCATACTTGTGTAGGTAGAATGGCCACTCCCTGCTGATGACACACACTATGGAACTATTTCAGTGGACTCACAAATCAAGAAAAAAATCCTGGAACTACACAGTATTAAAAATTGTCATTAAACAATGATAAAGGTTCAGTGCTACTAAGCATATGAATACTGTCAGCATCTCAGTCGTGATCTCAGGCTCATGTAGACTTGTGTGCACGCCTAGAGCCTCCAATTTTATTCTGACATTCTTGAGAACTGACATGATGAAGAAATTATTCATTGTGTTCCTTTTCTCTCTTTTTCCCCCCTTCTTTGGTATTTTAAAAAAATCAGAACATTACTTTTGTTTTCTGTAGATATATTCAGTAATCTGTACTAAGCACTTCATACAATTTTTCTGTGAACTAGCTTTTAGACTTCCTGATATAAGTGGAACTTTCCACAGCAATAGGCAGCAGGCACACTATCAGTCTGCCAAGACTTTTAAGGATATGTTGGGAAATATTGAAGAAGATAATAATAATCTTATGAGAAATACTTAAGTGTTCTGGAATTCTTTTTTTTTTTTAAATTTTATAATTTTTTTTCTATTATTAGAGCAAATCATGATCTGTGTAACCTCCTTTTTTTTTTAATTTTATTTTTTAAATTTTTTTTTTTTTGGCTTGATATAAGTAATTTTCAAAAGCCAGTGTAATGATTACAGTAAAAAGACCATGTGAAGCAGGACTGTCTATTGTTTTGACTGAACTTAAGATATATATGTCTGCTGTTTGGAGTTTTAGTGTGGGCTAACATCTTTGCTGTCACCTTTTTCTGATGGTGTTCTGGCTGTTCTAGCTGTATATCATGACTGGAATGAGGAAAGTCAAAAAGACGAAGAGTATACACACATCTTTTCAGCTTTGTTATGCACATCATGCACATGTTTGCTATGTTTGCTAGAACCACAAAATTCCTAGGTTAGCAAAAGTGGAGCATTTGTGTTATAGATAAGAAAAATAAGATAAGAAAAAGAAAAAAGAAAAGCCAATTACTATTGTAACCAGGTTACTGGGCAGAGCATTACAGAGCATTACACCCAGTGCAGCAGCTTCACTGCTATTTCAGAAATACGTAATAGAGCTCAGTCTGATCCAGATCCTGACACTGTGTTTTGCTGTGCAGAAGTAGCTCCCAACAAACAAAACATGGCGTGAAAAAAATTAATGTCTTACATTTCCTAGTGTCATAACAGACCGTTTTTATCAAATTGCATACTTATTTCTAGTTTGAACAGAAACGGAAATCTTTCTGTACCTAACAAGTGCTCGGGCATCTTTGTTGCTGTGGAGTACTGATTTTATTATGCCTGCAGGAGCAAAGGAATTGAAGTATTTATATACAGCAATACAAAATAATTAAGAACAGCTCTACTAGAGTATGGATCAGAAATATATGTACTTGAAATCAGAAATATATGTACTATGCAGAAATATAAGTACTTGGTCATAAGATTAACTTGGCATTTGTTTCTGGGGCTTTTGGTTTTGTTTATGCAGTTTCTGGTTTTGGTCTTTTGGTTTGGGTTGGGTTTTTTTCATTCATGCTTGTGCATACACCAGTTTAGAGACTTTTTACACAACTGGATATCTTCTGTTAACCTATGTCTAAGCTCAAGCAAGAAATTCACAGCTTAGAAATTTGTACACATCAAGAAATTTCTCCTGTGTTTTTTTTGTTCTTCTTGGGTTTTTTTCCCCTTGTCTCTGCAAGAACTGAAATCAAAAGAATGCCTCAAGATTTAATGGTTTGAAATTACTTTAAAGAGATAGATTAATCATGTTTGTCCTCTCTCCATTATATGTCACATGACTGTGTGTTTGAGGACTAAAGTATTGCTTCAATTTGATTATTGACTGATCTTTTGGAAAGTTGATCAAGTAAATTTTGTGCTATGCTGGTTTCTTTTTTACTCTATCAAAGGTAGGCAACACTTGGAATTGAAAAATTTGATATATGAATAAGTAAGGTTATTTAGTGCTAAATATTTGTAACATTGGAACAATGTTTTGAGCTGAGAAACTATGAAGAGTTAGAATTTCAGAGTAGCACTATCTGAAACTAGAACAGCATAAAACTGCATAAAAATTATAAACTCTTAACCTTTTAATAAACTGCTTAGAAATAAGTTACCTCTTTTTATTACAGCTGTTTTTATTGAATTGTTTAGTTCTGTGGTTAAAACGCTTTTCAACTTTTTTTTCTGTTGCAACTGATTGTGAAAATTGAATGTAGGGTAGGTAGCAGAACTTTTCAAGTCTTTTTAGATCTTCAAAGTGGTGGTTTTCCAAAATTAAGAGGGAAAAATAGAAAACAAAGATGATACAAGAATATTTTTAAAGCCTCTGTGACTATTTATGATGAATGGACTATAAGTTGCAAATCTAGGAATATGTTTTGGCTGGAACCTTTTGCCAGTAGAAAGTTTGTGATGGGTGTTTGTGATGTTAGGATGCTAATATGTACATGTGTCTCTGCATAGATATTTAATGTCTCTTTCTGTTTATTTGCTTTTTAGGTAAGTACCATTTATGAAGAACTACATAGTTCGGTGAGTGTTTGCATTGTGCCCCTCTGTGAATTCGTAAGTCCAGTGAGTACGTAAAAAATCTTTTAGTGTCTTGAGATTTTTAACTCATCAGTAATTACTGTCATGTGTAATTAAATATTTCTGCTGTGTTCTCTGGCTTTTGCGTGAGATTTGTAGAAACACATCAACAAGTATGATCTTGTCTTCTTCTCTGACACATGCTGCTTCAGATGTCTGCAAACTTAGGCAATATTCATGGTATTTCTTCAGAACTTTTCTGTGTTTAGAACTCAACTACAAAAAACTATAAGTGATTTAACTGCAGTGTTTTCAACTTACAATGATATTGGCCCATTACTCTCATTTTACTGCAAATCTGAAGTCAGATGAGTTACCTTGAATGCTGCCATTAAAAAAAAAAAACAAAAAAACAAAACAAAACAAAAAAAACCTGCAGACCTGCATCAAGATTTATAGCAAGAAATCAGTAAATATATGAGAACTTTCTCCAAAGTTCTTGAAGCTTATATGCAAAGAGTTTTAAGGGACAAAACCAGGAGAGAATACAAACTATTTGCTCAATGACCATGTGAAGTTCAGCAAAAAAGAATGGTATTCAGGATTTGCACAAATTGATATTCTGAGCTCTAGTGATGCGATTCAGCAAACTATAGCAAGGTCTATTTATAAAGAAAATTGTAAACATTTAATGAAAAATATAACATTTAAGGCTACTAGTGTCTATTTTGCATGGTTAAGTTACATATTTGAATTAAAAGATGCTATAAAATACTTTATCCCTGGGTGGTTGGAAATTGATAAATAGATGTAGTTTTATAATTTATATGAGTATTTGTGATTTAAAGGATTGATACAATGGTATTATTAAATACTTCATGACCCTAATGATACACAAAAATCTTGTGTAATGATGACATTTCTGTTGTCTTTATGAACTATAGTACTGGCAGACATGAGTGAAAGCAGAAACACACAAGGCAGAAGAATTTTTATATTCCAGTAATTGTGATGAACCATTTTCTGGACTATATGTAGGTACATGAGCTATTTAAAAATCCATGTAAAACAACACTGTATTGTCAGAAGTTATATTTTCACTTCATACTAGGAAACAGAGATAATAAATTAAGAAAATTTGCAAGGTGCAAGACTGAAGATGACATTTTTCATCTCTATTTGCAACTGATACATATTTGGCTATGCATATGCTGCCTTAGGAAGCAGCAAGACATTCAGGAACCAACAGACTTGCTTTTACAGTGCAGATATTTTATATATGTTGAAGATGTGAATCACTGAGCTGTGCTCTACTGCTCTTCTGTGGGGCAAGCTTGCTTTTCTTTTTTTGTACCCTCCCCAATTTACTCTGGACAAGATTCCTGGACTTTTACTGTTCCATGTATGAAATTAATATACAGAGTCATCTGTCAGTAACTCTTTTCTGTGCCTGTGTCCTCACAGCATGACCTGCTCTCCCTGGAGACTGGGAGAAGGAGACTGTATCCAGATCCCTTTGGGTGTTCCTAGATCAGTGTAGAGGAAGATTGGAAACTTCACTTCATGCAGCATGGGTATTAGGGACTCTTCTGCTAAGAAGTTAGTTTCAGTGATGGTAAAACAGACATTAATTTGTGATTTCTATAATGCAGCTTTAGACACCCTCAGTGTTTGTCAGGACTTTGCTCAGAGGGACTATAATCGTGTAAAGACCTCTTAGGCTGTAGCTTCACTGGCCAGCAGTGTGTACCAGGGAGGTTCAGCAGCTTCAGGCAGTCCGTGCTGATAAAGCTGTGCCTACATTGCCTCTACTGGAGATTATTTCTGCTCGTGTCCCAAAGACCACAGAGCACTGCGTACACAGACCTGGTACCCACCTACCTTCAGGTTTCATTTTGTTTGGGATCTGTTCACCTACTACAGGATTTCTCTGCTATGCAAAACAAAGTGATAAAGGTGGACTAGTTTCACAGTGCACTCCCAAGTGAAACTAAAACACAAATATAGATGCAGCCTTGAACTGTGAGCATTTTATCTAATTCCTGATTTTGCTAAGGTGTTTTTACAGAAATAGAACATGTTTATGTTCCTTAAACAATGGGACCATAACATGGGTCATATAGAAGAACTCCGAAATGAGTGAAAAATTGTGCTTTTTTCTGAAATGTAAAGTTTGGTCAAATATATAAAAATGGGTTACATATAACTGTTGTCACCCTGAACAAGCATATGGACCAGCTAACCAAATAAGCCATTTAATCTTTTGCAGCTACAATTACAGATTTCATACTTTATTTCTAATTTGGAAGAACAGAGGGAGTTTATAGTATTTCTTGTAAATAACCCTACTTTAATAAAATTTATTTCTTACGAGGCAAACTAGAGTTGTTTTTACTACTAAATTATTTTATCATCATCATAAACTTCAGCTAAGTTGGTTGATGCCTCAGGTTTTAACTTTTATATTTTTCATATCCTGTATTGCCTAGTGTGTAACTCTGAAGTTCCTTGTAGCTTGCTAACTTCTGTTCTCTAAACATAACAAAGCCTCTCTGGGCCTGCTCTCCAAGGACACCCAGGCTGTCCTGGGCCCGAAAATGTGTAAACCAACATCTTAGAAAGGGGGGGGGGAGCTCAGGGAAATTACATCATTAGCTAAAGTTTTAATTGACAAATTTATGCTAATATGTAAATGAACCAAACCTGTAAAAGTGTGAAGAACTCATGACTCGTTGTCCATCTTGGGGTCCATTTTTGGATGTAGCCTTTGGCTCCCAGGGTGTGCCTTTGAAGGCCTTTCAAATAAATACCAACCTTTACTCCCTTATTCCTGTCTAGTCTCTGTTTCTAGGTAGCCTCTCAAGACTTCAGGTGTTTCAGATTGTCCATTGTCATTAGAAACAATACTTTTTGTCTCTAAATTATGCAATCTTTTATTAATAATTTATTAATAATTTAATGTTGGTTGTTTAGGCAGGAAAAAACAGAGTAGCTGGAGAAGTCTTTAAACTAGAATCTTTATTTTGACAACTATAATTTATAGTAAGAATTTACTGATGTAGTTTTTTTGATTCCTTTTTCCACAGTCCTCTGGTACCTCTCTTAGAGTCAGCATGGCATTAAAATGAAATGAGATGTGTTTACTGATTCCTTTAATCCCTGCAGAGACACTCTGTTTAAAACTTGATGCAGACTCAAAAGGCAAAACATCTTTGCCCACTTCTTTTAATGGGAAGAAGCATGCATATAAAGAAATATTTTATTTCACAATGCCTGTTTTTAGGAATTTCCAACAGTGTTCTTTACATACGTAACAGGAGAGAGATGATCAAAGGTCAGCACAAAATTTGAGTATGTATTAATTTGAGTTGCTCTTCAGAACACACTTGCAAATATGTCTCAATTTCATCATTATCCAATGGAATTTGGATATACATGAGCTGTTGTGATAAAAAGACACCTTGCAGAAATATGCTCAGTAGTTTCCTAAATTAAAATGCCTGGTATATTATGTGCAGTCTTTCTCTAACAAGGAAATTGATAATTAAATTACTGTATCATTACTGAAAAAGCCTTCTAAGTTAATTTTAAATTTTTTCAGAAGAAAAGGAAGAACCATAAAATGATATATAGAACACATTAGATAATGTAGGTACTGTGAAAATAAGAACTATAGGTTTCTATAACAAATTTCCCATCAAGGACAGCTAGAAAGGAATCCAGAATGGTAGAACAGAGCCATCGACATTACAGTGATGTGATGTTCAGTGCCTTTTCTTCTAACACATAAGTAATAGAACATAAAATAAACTGCTAAATAGTACATATGTTGTTTTACACAATCTTATGTTGTCAAGTTAGCAAAGTAGAAGCTGAAAAAGTTACACGGTATACAAAAAACTTTATGAAGAACTGACATGCAGAAATGCGAGTACAAATTTTATTTCCCAGAAATTCATTCACTGCCTTGCACACTATGAGGAAAGTTATGCCTTCTGGAGAAAGAAACCCCCAACTGTTTAGAAAAAATGACAGAAACTTATGTTGCTGAACTCATGTATTTCAATCTATAACTGCAGTGCTACCATGAAGTTTTTTATCTTATTCTTTATGTTGTGGGCAGAATAATATGGATTCTTAACTTTCTTTGTGTAGCATTCTTATTGGGGGCAAGAGGGAAGAATATAAATAGTACACAAATTTTTTCTAGTTTTAAAAAAGAGTCTGTCAACTGCAAGTTATAATTTACTGTTTTCTGAACATGCCTGTGTGAAAGAACTTAGAGTCTGGGGGACATTTGCTTTGCAAAATTAAAACGTTGTGCATTTAAATATAGCTCGATACAGATTCAAGCAAGTAAGAAAATTTAAGTCTTTTTTGGTTTTTCTTTTGTGCTGATTTCTAACACAGCAAGCAGTTGATCTTGAAGCTGCAGGGAGTATATTGCAGCCACAAGTGTAGAGGTGGATGTGTATTCATTTAGTCCTGCATAGGGAAGACAGAATTGTGATTTTCTGTCTTGTCACTAGATGTCATTGTTTTTCTCAACAGTATTGCTAGTAGACATTTAAAAACTTGTCCAATATTTCAGTGAGTATATATATTTTTCAATAACATTGGTTATAAAGAGGAGAGTTTTGTCCTTTAAAGGAGGTGAGATGTCTTGCATAATTTTTTTTGTTGGTTGTGATTTGCTGCCTCTTTGTGTAAAGTTCTGTGCACAGGCTGCAGGCATGAAGGCTGCCCTTACACCTTGCTCTTGCCCCCTCACACGGAACAGATGAAGCTCTGGAGAACAGAGTGTACCATTGCAGAGAACAGCTAAAGATGAGTGGGACAGGAGAGAGCCTGAGAGACAAAAAGTCACACCAACTACAGCATCAAGAGAGCTAGGCAGGAATTCTGAGTAAAGCAAAGAGCAGCATGAGTGACCAGACCTGAGCAATGGGAGAAGGCAAATCTTTTCCCAGGGACATGGCTGGGAATACATTGCTGGCAGATGCTTAGGAGATTTGTTTTTGGCTTAAGGTTGAACTGTAAGGGAAGAACCCATTCTGTGGTCTAGGTCAGCCTTATTGATGAAAAGTCATCTTTGTTGATTAAGAGTCATTCAGGTGTATTCAATGTGTCTGTCTCAAAGATAAAGTGCAGACAGAGCTCTCCCAAAACTGCTTGAGATGATCTCATCATCACCTTATGCTATCTGACATGAGGGTGTGCAAAGACCATCTACTTCAAATATCCCTAGATCATTGTCAAAGCTAAGCTTTTCTATTTTGTGTTTTCATTTTCTTTTTTTTTTCTAATCACATTTTAAGTGAATGTCTTAGCCTTTTTGTCTTACCGTGTGTCAATAAATATTGTTTCCTTTTTTAATGTATGCTAAAGTCATTAGGAAAGAAGTTGTTTCTGAAGGACAGATATTATTTGCCCAACATTACTATAAAAAGGGAACTTTTGCAATTTTCACAGCCATAATTCATTTAAAAAATATTAGCTATTTATATAAAATTCTTTCTCGAATAAGGGCAATTTGATCACTTATAAAGCAAATTCATAGATGAGCTACAGTATATTAATTCCTATTCCTTTACTAGATAAAGCTTTCTTGGAAATTTTGTGAAATCAGGTGACTAATGCATTTGTGCATAAGTTATGGGCTACTTTTTATCTTAAGATCTTATTTTTAAAACAGCTACCGTAGAGATTTTATATACTATAACATTAGTTTTATCTTCTAAATTCTAGGGAAGAAATCCTGAGACTTTCAAAATTATTTTATAGCAGGCTGATGAAAAGGGTATATCAAAAAGCTATTTCAATAGCAACATCAAACAAAAATATCATAAGCAGTTCCAATGAAAAAATTGCTACTTTAAAGTTTCTATCAGGCTTTCTTTGTAAGTGGATTTCAAGAAGAAATGTGAGCCACAGGTTGTTTTGCTGGTTACATTACATTTACTAGATAGCATTTCAGGTATTTGGCAGTCATGCTTTCAAATTATTTGGAGAAATCCATCTATGCAGGACATACTGCAATTAAAAATACTTTTTTAAAAATTATTTTATTTAAATATGTGATATAAAATATTTTTTCACTTCTAAGATGTTTCTTGTCTTGGATATAGATATTATCTCTCAATTTAAACACATGTACAGTTATGTTATATAATGTAGAAATGCATCTTTGTTTTAGTTTATATAAGTATTATTTGTTGCAATATAGACTATGAGTTTTAAGGGCTTTTTAATTTCAGGATGAAAGGAATATCAAGTCTACTATGGCAAAAACAAGTACAGGTAGAATTTTCCTTCTGAAACTGAAGTAAGTTTTCATAGTGAAACTGATTTGTATTACTGCAAATTAAAAGATTCAGATTTGTAACTTATCCTCAAGGTCCAGGTGAATTTCTTAGTGTGATTATTTTCAATGACAGATTGAACAGAAAAAAAAGTGTGGGTTGGGAGTGTGACTTCTTAATGCTGGACTGTGTGGCCCAGGTCATGACTTTGACCTGACGGCCAGTCAGAAGTTAATTCTCTCAGTAGTGTCAAAGAGAACTTCTAACATCTCTGTAATCAATTATTCACTGTACCAGAGATACGGGTAAGAAACTCCCAGTTCCTCACCTCTGTTATTTGCCTTCTGTTAATTGTCCTTATTACTGAGCCGAAAAGTGTTTGAGACACTCTTTGGAATTAGCTTTTTATAGTTGTGGGTTACTGGCCACATTCAATAATCTCTGGTAGTTGCCATTAACATCTTTCAAATCTACCAGTAATAAGAAAGTCGGTTTGGAATATAGCCATGGCTTTTATTTTCTTTTCTTAAATTGCTGCCTTGGTTTTTGAGTGTCCTTCTTTTTAGTGTCCTTGATAAAACCTTCACTTGCTGATGTCTTGAACTGAATTTCATTCCAGCATGTACCACACCTCCTTGCAGTGCTTGCTATAAATAAGAAATCTGGAACTCTGCAGACTCAAAAATGAAGTCAAAACTACCACTTTATTGTCATATTAATGAGGAACATATCAGCATAGTTATTATATTCAGGCTGGCCTTGGAGGTTTGTCATGTATCTGACTGACATAGCTTAGCTAATTATAAGCTATCGTGCTTTAAGCCATGAAAGCCCATGGCACTGTACAAACAAAAAGGGAGTTAAATTCTTAGGGATTAGAAGCAGGAAAATGGATTATCAGTAGGAACCTTTTTAACTCAGCAATTTTCTTCTTGTTAGAACCTGAAGTTGAAAACAATATATCTTTCAAAGCAATTAGATTTTTATATATGGTGATGAAGCAGCCATGTTTGTACTTAGTATCTATATTTATTGAAATTAAAATTAGGCTCTGTGTGTGTATTTTTATAAGACAAGCATTTAGTTACCTTTCACAGAAAAAAACTATGAACACATCTAGTGCTGACCTCTCCTCAAGCCTGCATTCACTTTAAAAGACTATTGCAAACCCTCATATATTTCTGTTAGCAAATCCTTCCCACAAGAGTGCTATGATCTTGAGTGCCTTCTTTGCATAATAACAATCAAACAAGCAAGTGTTTGGAGAGAATGAAACTTCTGTATTTTGGAAATGAATGGGGTACAGAGAGAGGATCTTGATTTGCACTTCTCTGTGCATCTCTGACCTCAGTACCAGGGAAGGTCAAAGAGCAGATCATCTCAAGCCCCATCATGTGGCATGTGCAGGACAACCAGGGGACCAGGCTCAGCCAGAGAGGGTTTGTGAAAGGCACGTCCTGCTTGACCAACCTCCTGCTATGACAGGGTGACCCACACAGTCGATGAGGGAAAGGCTGTGGGTGTTACATGCCTGGACTTCACTAAAGCCTTTGACACTGTCTCCCACAGCATTCACCTGGAGAAAATGGCTGTTCATGGCTTGGATTGGTGTGCTGTGCACTGCCTAAAAACCCATCTGGATGGTTGAGCCCAGAGAGTGGAGGTGAATGGAGTTACATCCAGCTGGCAGCCAGTCATCAGTGCTGCTCCCAAGAGTTCAGTATCAGGGCCAGTCCTGTTCAATGTCTTTGTTGTTCATCTGGACAAGAGGATCAGGACATCCTCAGTCACTTTGCAGGCAAAACCAGGTCAGACAGGATGGCTCTGGAGAGGGATCTGGACAGGTTGTGTTGATAGGCCAAGGCCAGTGGTGTGAGGCTCAACAAGAGCAAGGGCTGGGCCCTGTCCTTGGGTCACAACCCCAGGCAGTGCCACAACCCCAGGCAGTGCCACAGGCTGTACCGGGTTTGCATAGCCAGGTTTTGGTAGTGGGGTGGGGGAAGTGGTGGGGAATCTACAGGAGTGGCTTCTGTGAGAAGCTGTGAGAAGCTTCCCCCATGTCTGGCAGAGCCAATGACAGCTGGCTTCAAGATGGACCCACCACTAGCCAAGGCCAAACAAATCAGAGATGGTAGTAGCATCTCTGTGATAACATATATAAGAAGAAAAAAAAAAGTTCTTATGCAGTTGTAATTGCTCTCAGAGAAGAGAAGAGTGAGAATATGTGAGAGGAAGAATCCTGAAGACACCCAGGTCAGTGCAGAAGGAGGGGCAGGAGTTGCTCCAGGCACCAGAGCTGAGGTTCCCCTGCAGCCTGTGGTGCAGCCCATGGTGAGGCAGCTCTGCCCCTGCAGCCCACGGAGATCCCTGGGGATGCAGAGATCCACCTGCAACCTGTGGAGAAGACCCATGCTAGAGCAGGTAGATACTCATGAAGAACCATAGCCTGTGGGACGGACTGGAGAACTTTGGGCAGAACTGTCTCCTTTTGGAGTAACCCCACATTGGAGCGAGGGAAGGACTCCTCTCCTTGAGCAGCAGCAGAAATATCCTGTGATGAACTGCGAGTAACCCCATTCCTCATCTCCCTGTGCTGCTAAGGAGGAGGAGGTAGACCCAGGAAGGGAGGATAGGATTGGGGAAGATATTAATTTTAGCTCTCATTACCCGGCTCTCCTTTTCAGTGTTAATAAATTCAGCTAAAATCCCACAGTTGAGATAGTTTTGTCTGTAATGGTAGTTGGTGAGTGTTATCTCCCTGTCCTTATCTCAACTCATGAGCCTTTTGTTACATTTTCTCACCCCTGTGCAGTTGTGGAGGGGAGTGATAGGTGGGTGCCTGGTATCCAGCAAGGGTCAACCCACCATAAAAACTTAGAACAGGGTGGCAGGAAAGCTGGCTGGTGGGTGCTGGTGACAGTGGCTGAGCATGAGCCAGCAGTGCCCAGGTGGCCAAGAAGGCCAAGGGCATCCTGGCCTGGCTCAGCAATGGTGTGGCCAGCAGGAGCAGGGCAGGGATTGTCCCCTGTGCTGGGCACCGCTGAGGCCACACCTCGAGTGCTGTGTCCAGCTCTGGGCCCCTCACTCCCAGAAGGACATTGAGGTGCTGGAGCGAGGCCAGAGAAGGGCAGGGGAGCTGGGGAAGGGTCTGGAGCACAAGACCTATGAGGAGCAGCTCCCTCCTGTGAGGGAGCTGGGGGTTTAGCCTAGAGAAAAGGAGGCTCAGGGCTGAGCTCATGGTTCTCTACACGTGCCCGGTGTTGTTGTAGCCAGGTGGGGATTGGCCTCTTCTCTCAGGTAACAAAAGATAAGACAAGAGGAAATGGCCTTGAGTTGCACGAGGGGAGGCCTAAATTGGTATTATGAAATATTTCTTCACTGAAATATGGTCAAGCATTGGACCAGGCTGCCCAGGGAAGTGGTGGAATAAGTGTCCCTGGAAGTGTTCAAAAACATGTGGATGTGGCACCTGGGGACATGGTTTAGTGGTGGACTTGGAAATGCTGGGTTTACCATCAGTCTTGATGGTTTTAAGAGTCTTTTCCAAACTAAATGATTCTGTGATCCTATGATTCTCAGCAATCCACTACTGGATTCATCAGTCAGCTCACTCAAGTAAGATGACAAGCAATAATGTACAGTTCAGTGGTGAGATGTTCTAATATCAAAGATCTCTTCAATTTTCAGTTTGGGGACCATACTGAAGCAGGTGTGATACTGTGTGCTAGCCGCTACTCAAATAAGGGTAGCAGTAGACATTGTCAGGGGCATAAAATGCAGCAAAGAAGTTTCTTCAGATTTCTTCCTAAAGAAACTGTCATTAACTAGTCAACATTATTTGCTAAAACACTTTGTATTAAATACAATGTTGTACACAGTGAACTGTTGGTGGGCATATTTAATACTGTACTGCCTTGAAAACAGTAAACTACAGTATTGCAAGTACTGTGCATGCCTACAAATGATGCCTGATATGCTTGGCAATGATGAGAGAAAAAAATGTTTTCTAGATAAGAGGAAAAAGAAAGTGAGAACAATATACATCTCTAAGGGAGAGGTAATAGAAAATAATTTGCTTTCACTGGGTGAAAGTATGGCCCTGAATACCCAGATCTGGCTTTTGGGGAGAGAATAGGTTTTAATATTTTCTTTGTATTTCTGGAACAAACCCAAACTTTGCAAATTTATAAAAATAAAATCAAGTGGCACTGAACAGCTATTTTCCCATGCTTTCCAATATGGAAATATTTAAAAATGTATTTAATTTTAATATAGGAAGATGAAGTATAAGTTCTTCCTCTGCATGTGCCAGCATTGAGATTCACCATGCGTTTCCCACAACACTGTTGATTTTTTTAACAGTGGACAACTAGAGTTCCCTGGAATAGCAACCTAAGTATGCAGACTGATTGAGCACTTCCTCAGTCTGTTTAGCCTTTCATCATCTTCAGGGCAACAGGTCCAATTTTCATTTCATAGATAATGAGGTCAAAGCAAAATATCCTCTTTTATCTTCTTTAATGCTTAACGTGCTTTGTCCTCATCCCCTTCCTTCTGCTCTCACCACCTTAGTCTGGATTGTAATTTCAAGGATGTAGAATTGTCAAAATCAGAACACCAGAGGTATTAAACGGAGCAAAAACCTGCAATCAGCATCCTGCTGTTTCTTCACAGTCTCCAGCTGAAAACTCTGTGAATTTTCTGTAGCAGGTTTTCTATAAAACCTATTGTGCAACAGTTTTCTTTGCTGTTGTGGTTTTTTTTTTTTTTTGCTTCTGAATTAACCACATACAAAGAGTTACAAAGTTTCCCATATCTCCAATATTTGCAAAAAAACTCCCAAGATTTCTTAAATTTCAGCAGTGTGAAATCTCTCTGCACAGAGAAGTTTCTCTTTCTGATGAATTCTGCTCAATGCTAGCTTAATTATAGTGCTTGAAATACCATTTTCCTTCTGCTGACTATCTTCCTCACAAACGTTTGGCAACCTACCAAAATAGCTATACATGCAAACTTTGTAAAAACCAAGGTTTGCCCCATCAACAAGGTGACTGCAGCAGATTTTGTGGGCAAATCTGGAAGCCGATGTGTGTTGTCCCAGCACTGGCAACTCACGATCTCACCAAGCTCTGGCAGCCAGGTTTGACCAGGGGTATGATTTAATACTTCTTGAGCAGTGCTCACACCTAGCCCCCATCTCCAGACAGTGGCCACAGTAGAGACAACAGCTGTCTCCAGCAGAAGGATATCACCTCTGTTGGCATAGATATTAATTAGCAGGATAGGAATATAGGAAATCAAAAAACTTCAGCTTTATGCCTGGACAGGTGACTTTTGTTCTTGCTCTCTGTATAGATCTATAATGATGCAGCATTTAATGATTCAATCTTAATTTTTTTTTTTAACCCATTTAGCTGGCATGCACAGTCAAGGTTTACTGAAGAATGGCACCAGCTAAAAGAATTTACAGCAGAAAGCAGCAGAGGGTAAAGACAGAAAAACATTACAGGCAACAATGAGAGGAAGACCACCTAAACTACAACACTGAATTGTCTATTTTACTCTCTACTTGCCCAGAGAAGTTTAAAAACGTGTAATATTTCTTTACACCGAAGAACACCAAGAAATGTACTTAGTTCTTTCAAACAGGAAAGAATACCTACCCCTTTCTGTGTAAATCCAGTATTAATTTGTTTGTTGACACTATCAATAATGACATTACAGAAGTTAATATATTTTGTAACTGTTACTTCTATTGTGACAGCAAACAAAGATGAGAAATTGCCTAAAGGCATAAGAAACATTGAATCTCTGAATCAGAAGCATTAAAATGCAGTATTTCAAATAATATGATTTAATATCAGTATTCCCTCTCATATACCATATCATGAAAAAGTACTTGAAAACATGTGAAATTTTACGTCTGGGGTATCAGCTGATGAAAAATATGAAGCAATGACAGCAAAAGGAATAAAATGTGGTGAAATATATAAGCATATCAGCCCCCAGAAACCAAAATATCTATTAAATATATTTAGCTCTACACAGCCACCCCAGTAGAAGTTAGCATATTGGAAGCTGCTTACCTTAGGACATAAAATGAAAGTCTTTTACATAGTCCAAGAAATCAACAATTTCATGCCAGGAAATGTTATTTTAAAAAAATTTCCTGTTTCCCCCTCTTTCTTTACATTGTAAAAGATGTCAGAGAGACAGATTTATTCACAGAATTTTTACAACACATGTCCTAGGTGTAGTTTTGATTTAAAAAATGTTGCCGTGGGGACATTTGCTTCAGAAAACAGTATTACTATTCTAGTCAGGCATTCCAAGTAAGTTTGTCTTGTCCCCAAGTTTAGAACCAAAAAAGGCTTATTTATGAAACAATGTACAAAGAACCATTTTTAAAAGAATGCCACTCCATAAACCTGATGTAACACTAAGAGTCTTGTTCAAGCTTTGGCAACATGTTATTGACATCCTGGTAGACTGATGCAGTGCCAAAACCCCCCTATAGTGGCAAGACACACTACTGCAGATTATAGTAGTCTTTCTGTGTCACAGGAAATAAAAATTAAAAAAAACAAAAACCAAAACCCAAATCAAAACCAAACCAAAAAACGCAACCACAGTATTTAGAAAGAGTAGTTTCATTAGTATTCCATCTGCTGTCAAAACTTGCAGAAAGTTAAATTGTTATCCTGATTCCTGACCAAGCATTTAAAACCAGTATGCTGACAAGTTAAACTGGCTGTAAGATGCAGTAGCTTATTTTTCAGAGCTGAAAGAAAAGAAAGGGTAATTAAAAAATGTTTATTTTATCAGATTGTTTTGTCAATAATGAAACAGAAAATCTGATTAGATTTCTTGTTTTGCCAGCTATGACTTTCCTTCTCCTTCTTCTCCTTCTGCTTCTCCTAATCATTTTCAGAAAACAAAAGAAATAGCAAACCAAACACAGAGTCCTCCAAACACCTTCAAGGCTGAATCTCAGTTATGAAGTCTAGAAGGATACAAAGAAGTCGCTTGCTACACTTTCAATTATCTGCATGCTATTTGAAATCCATATCCACCACTCATTATCTTTAAATACCTATAGCATAATAATTATTTTCTATGGAAAACAACTCTAATAAACAACAAACACTCAAAAGTGTTGAGTTCTGTATGGTAATAGAATTTTAGTTTCCAGTGAAAAGTGATTTTCCAGAAACTTCAAATAAAAGATGTTGTCATCAAATTTAAAAATGATGGCATTTAATATTTTAACATCATAGAAATAGTATGAAAAATAAATTAAGTGTCTACTGAACTGTGGAATTACTTTAAATATACATAGGTATAGTGTATCTTCATTAGTAAAAATAAGTGTGAACTTTAAAGGAGATGAACATTTCTTTAGGTGAAAAAGCAGAAAAATAAAAAAAAAAGAAATTAAATCAGTGATTGAAATATTGAAATTATTTCCACTTGCTAATTTAAATGATAATAAACTTTGGAGATTTAAATATTTATTTAAATCTCTTCAACAAACTGAGGGGAGTTAGTTTCCTCTGTCTGTGTTTGAAGAACATTTGTCCCAAGTTCTGCCTAATATTCTGAGTGTGTTTTGGATTGAGACCTAAGGCCATTCCATAGCTGTCTGGTCAGACTGTCCTAATGGAATGAACTTTACACAGATTGGAGAAATCTTCCATCTATCCTGCAAAACGCATCAGTTACTGGGTATGATGTTTAACCCATAATTTAAATGATGAAGAGTGGCCCATGATACTCAGGAACCTACACTGGGCTGTCTTTGCACAGCATTTGGCTCTGAATTCCCTCTGGATCCTATATGACACTGTTAAGACAGAAGGACAATAATTATTTTTTTATACATACAATTGGAGGTGTTTGAAATAATAAACAGTAACAGGGTGTATTGTAGCCCACTGAACTGTTGCTTTTAAACTGTGTGGCTTGGGCTTTTGCATGAAGGCCTTTAGTGGTATTTGGAGACAAAAATTTCTAGAGTAGAAGTGGAGGACTGTGTAGGTCAAAGGAAACCAAACTTAATGCATTCTGGTCTGTATCACCTGCTGGAAGTCATCTTCAGGATGAACTGCTTCAGGACTGTATCCTGATTTTGTTTTGGAGAGACCTAGCTGGAGTGGTCTGGAAAAGAGCCTGGGAGAGACTGTGGCTGCAGAGCCCGGCAGCTGCTGGGCTGTCTGTTTTTGCAGTGTGAGGTGGCTGTGCTGCGGCTGGCAGCGTCGCTGGGGACAGCGCTGTGGCAGCTAAGGAAGCTCAGTCCTCCTCCCGTGTGTGTACTGATCAGCAGATCTGAGTGTGGGGGGGTCTGGCTGTGGAGCTAGACTAACTCACTCTTTGAATCTTGTCTGAGGTTATTTGGTGACCACAGCCAGAAGATTGTCCAGTTCTTGATACCTTTACTTAAAAAAGTACAGTCCACAGATGTTTCAAAGAATGATTTGGAAGTATGGAGAATATTATCATGCCATCTACAGGACTGGTATAGGACAGGACTTATCAAAGGACTAAATAGAACAGTTTTACATTTAAAGCTAGTAAGGTATTCCTACTTAAATATTTTTATTTGTGAACCCTTATAACAAAGATTCATCTTGTTCTTGAGAAGTTTTTGCTGTTTTTGTTGTTGTTGTGGTTATTGTTGATTGGAATTGAATTTATTACCCATATGGAACAGCATAGACTACAATTTACCGGCACTAGAGCTTTGAGCAGACAATTTTGAACAAAACCACACCACATGCCATAAAGGATAATTTGTTTAAAAATTGGATAATTTAAAAAATAATAATTGCGTATTAACTATGGAAAGACTACCTGAGAGAGTACAACACTAAAATAATTAATATTTATATGCTTTCTAAGCTGGCAGGGAAAACTGTGACAGTCTTCCATCACTGTACAAAGTTAGGAAGATACATAAAGATATTTTTAAGTTAATCACTCAAAAAACAGAACATAAAAACCCCTTCAAAACCAAAAGAAAAACCAAGAAAGTAACTGAAAAGTTTAAACTACATTTTACTGGGATAACTGAAAGAATTAATGAGCTAGACTTCATTGACATTTGTTTCTTTTTAAAAACTGCTGCCTGTAGTGATCTCTCCCAGTTCTAAAATGTAAGAACTGTTAACACTATATATATACAACAGACAGTTTCAGGGGACAATAATAATAACAAAAAGAAAATATTGTTTTGTGTTTCCAACTCTCCATTCTGTTTTGTAACAATTATTTCGTTTTGGTTTTTTGTACCAAACACAAGATCTCTTTCCCATGAAAGATTGGACAAGGTGATCTTCTGATGTCCACTCCAACCTGGGCTGTTTTATGCCTCCATGGCTCTAAATGGCATTGCAAATGATTTTGTAGCTCACCAGTGCCCAAAAGGCAATTATTAATTCAGATATATGGGCTTGCAGAAATGCTGACAGTCTGACCTTCAGCTCAGTATAAATGTTGATTAGCAAAGAATTGCTTGTCTCTCTACATTGAAAACTAACCAAACATACCACACACACACAAACCCTAGACAAAACAAACAAAAAACAACAGTAAACCAGAACTGACTGATCTTCCTAAGAATTTATTTACTTTTCTTCAAAAGAAAGACAGCCAATTTATATTTTCCATTTTCACAAATATGCCAAAAGATGCAGGATACCTTCACAGTGCATTCTTACATGCTTTGCTCAATTGTGCCAGAATCCTTTCTGTATCATGGATAAGGGCTTCTACTTTTGGAAGTCTGGATGTTTATAATTTCTTATAAACATTGGCCGTTTCAGATCAGTGTTTTTCTGGAATAAATATGTTACTATTTAAGAGCTTACTTTTCAATATGCTTGTGAGCTAATTACCAGACAGTGCAGGCATAGTTTTGAACATGACTGTGCTGTAGTATTTTCAGTTATTTTGGCGTATGTGTGTGCCTATAAATTGTCTAGAGACCTGAAAGTTACACAACTTTTAGTGAATGTATACAGATGGACTATGTACTTTAGAAATCCTTAATCTGTGTCCTCCAGACCTTGCCTTGAGATTTCTAAAGAAATTTTACTCACTTGCAAAATAGTTATCATATGAACACACATAAAACTTAAAAAAAGAGTCTATTTTCTAGAACTTTTGAGAGTTTATAAGTAAAAATATAGAATTTTAATGTTGGAGGGGGGAGGGAGTGTTGATTGTTTAGGAGAAGCTAGTAATTTTGTCCCCCAAATCTGTAATTATATTTTCATTGCATTCGTGCCTGAATTAAACTGAGTTGTGTGGAAAAAAAGGCTTTTTATGAACAATGAAAAAATTACAGAATCTTATGTAAAAAGTATCTTTCCTAGAAAAATGAATGTATAGAGTCTCCATCACTAGACTGAGCTGTATGCTTATCAAAAATGCACATGAACAAGAACAGTTAAGCCTTCCTTAAGAACATGCCTCAAATTTTACAAGATTTGTTTCCATCTTCAGACTTTTAAAAAATCTTATGTATTGATATTGATATATTTTATAATGAATATTTGCATGATGATGATTTCAGATGTGACTGAATGCCATCTGATTTCAATCCTGCCACCAACTTCATAGCTAAAACATCAGTGTTTAAGGCATACTGCATCTTATAGCAGCTGTCTTTTTATTGCTATAAAAAAAGAGGGCCTGTCTAAATACTTCATCTGGGTCAATGTAATAGGATTTCATAAGCAATGTTTTAAACATCGTAATAAATTTAGAGCAGATGAAGAACCTTGTTTCCATAAAACTTCTTTTTCCAAACCCTAAGACATTTAATCAAATGATTCTTAAATTCTATCAAATGATTCTGAAATTTTATAAAATAATTTGAAGTGTGTGGTATTAAGTACATGGGTAATATGAACCATTACATGTCATAGGATCTCCCTTGTATATGCATGTGAGATCCCAGTTCTATGACTACTTTTTGAAAAGAAAGAATTGCTCTTCTGTACAGTCTTCAGCTCTGTTAAGAAATGCATTAAGAACTGATGGTTTAAAAATATTTTCAATAATAATTTTTTTCACATTAAAATCTTGCTGATTGTATATTAAGTCTTTAGTTAGTCAAATGCTAGTTAAGTACTCATTTCTAAAATGTCCAGATTTTTGTCCTTTTTCTCATATTACATATAGAATCTTAAAAAAATACATGAAGGGTGATGAAATGATCTTCCAGGAGGCTTGCCACAGTTTAAAAATAGCACACCCTACTGGTTGATTGCAATTGGCCATCAAACTCATTTAAGTATCACAAAGGAATTTATTATTGAACAGTATTACATTCACTGTTGGTGCATTAACTAGATTAATTATATTTGGCAGTCACAGTTAGCCTTAAATCTTTAAAACACTTCACATAGAATAATTAATTATTGCAAAATGATGTAAGAGACCTAAATGAGACTGAAAATGTGTTCTCTAGGAGTGATTTCTTTGTGTAGGACAGATCAGGTGTTGTACAATACTGAAATTAAAAAAAAATATTGAAACTTTCTGTCATCCTTTTTGACATTGTTTATGCATTTTTAAAATAAAAGCTCTAATAATGGTTTCTTATATGGTATAGTAATTCCTTATGTGTAGAAGATATCTGTGTACTGTTGAAATATTAGCATGGAGAAATGTAAAAAGACTGAGTGAAAAGTACTGTAAATTAAGGATTCAGAAGATATCCATAAGCCTATGAAACATTCTAGAATAGCATGTATAAGAATATTTCAACCAGTGGAAGCATGGTGAAGTAATGTTTCAATGAACTTCAATTTCTGCCTTTTACTTTCTAGTAAATTAATGTAAAATTATTTGAAACATGCTTTTGTGTCCACATAAATTGCACTAGTGGCTACAAGCAACATTTTTAAACAACCTGGATTAATTTTAGAAAACCTACATGCCAAGATTTCATGTCACTGAATTTACCATCAGAAATTCCATTTGGGTTTATTACAGTGCACCAGCTCTCAGTTCAGAAATCTTCAAGTAAACACAACTTTGCTTCTTGACATCTGGGAAAATGTGAATTTTATGCTATATGTTTATTCTACAATGACTACATGACTACTTATTTTAAATAGGTATTGCTACAACAGTAATTGTAAAATAAGTTTGAAAATTTTCTGTGAACTTTATTGCTTGTGTATCTAGAGATGATTTCAGGTTTTCAGATATTTTCAAATTTTTTTTCCATATAAGAAATAATATAAAAGAAAGTTCAGTTGTTTTATAACTTAAAGAATAAGCAAAAGGAGGTACCTACTGCTCGAATAATGGAAGTGGGAGTTTCATGTCCATTCCTGATTATTGCTTTCTAAGGGCTAGACTGAGAAGAGGAACAGGTGATCTTGGGTTTAGTTAGCACTCCCTTCCATGCAGATGTCATAGTTTCTGCTCAGATGAATTCTACAACAGCTACCTCATTCTTGAAGTAGCAACTGGAGATTTTATGTTGGGTATGATTTCTGCGCTAATTTAATATGGCATGTTCCAATGAAAAAAAATTAAAATCAAATCTGGGTTTCAGTGTTACTAGTATAGTCAAATAGCCTGATTTTTTAACTGCTGAGATTTCCAAATTCCTATTCATTGAGTGGAGCTGCTCGCTGTCCAGCCCTTTAGAGGACAATTTCAATGTTCATTCTTAATTTAGGTAATTCTGTTATTCTCCTAGTCTTGAAAAAAATATTAGTTTGGCCTTCACTTTTGGAAAATCAAAACTCCTATATAATTTTTTAGTCAAAAAGTATTGCACCATGGCCTTTCAAGTGATCTAACAACAGCCAGAAAAAAACAATCTTAATTTTTCAAGTAGTCTAAGTTTTTCTTTTAGAGTTTAAACATTGTTTTTAAAGAGTGCTTAGGACCATTTTTGCCAAGCATTTTGCAACTCAACCTTCCTTGAAAATAGCAGAAATTTTCCAATGTTATTAGTAGTAAACTTGTGATAATAGTAACAGAGATCTATAAAATAATATAAAAGATCTGTTTAGCCCCTCTCAAGTGAAAGATTTGAAATTCATGCAATCTTTTCTCCATGTAATATTTTCTAAAGAGTGATAGTCTTCCGTATGAACTGGCAGTGAAGTGTATTAATAAATTGGAGAAAATAGTAAAGCAGCAATTTTCTATTTATTTCAGTATTGGAACAAGCTTAAACTTAGTACCTGACAAAATATTGTGAGGAGATATAAAACACTCAGATGCTGGCATCAGACTTTAGTTGTAATGATATATTGTATTTTGGTAACAGGTTTATTTAGTTGGCAAGCTAAAGCAGTGCTTTTTGAAGAAATCATTCAGTATCTTTTCAGTTTTAGCTTAGTATTGCAATTGGAAACTAAGTCACATATCATGCTTCTGTCTTATATATTGTGTTTTAAAGACCACTTCCAAAATGAGTTATCTGCCTAATTCACACAATAAATACCGTGGGCATGGCCTAGTGTTTCATTATTTTAACCTGAAAACCTGAGGGCAGTAAGAAATTATGCGTATAACTTCACTATGATTTTGTAGGGAACAGTGAGCTATCCCCAGTTACCTACATTAACAGAGGGAGAATATTTGAGAAGATATACGACTTTAAGGACACTCAGAAAAATCATTGTGTGGCCTATGATTACTAATAACATCTGTTCTGTTTTCATTCATACACACAAGCTTTCAAGCTATAGAGAGAAAAAGTCACTGTCTTAGAACATTCCAGAAAATACATGTTATGGGGGAGCACATTCTCAGGAAAAAATATTTTGGATTTATTCAGATGGGTATTTTTATTCCCTTTAATTACCAAAAATACCCAGTTTTGAAAAGAGGAAACATCAGAAAAACAGACTTTGAAAGCATGCTCTTTTTCTTCTCTATTTTAGTGAATTTATCCCATATTCAATTTTATTGGAGAATTTCATGTGAAGGTACACATAAGTAAGAGCTTTTAAAACTTGATTTAAGAGGAATGATGGCTACTTATCAGACTACCAGGAAATAATAGTGTTCTGGTAACTTTAATTAAAAGTAAGCCTGGGAAATGGATATTTAGGGGAAAATAACTTTAAAGTGTATCTGTTTTCTTGATGAATAATTTCTTCTTATCTCTTAGATTTTGTCTACATTGTACTTGAAATTTCTAACTGAGATGTTGTTTTAATATCTGTAGTTTTGGATAAATAGCAAAAGCAGTGCAGTTATTATGGCCCAAACATAGCATGACAACTAAGTGTTTATACTTCACGCAGTGCTGCCTTGGCTTTCCATAATGCTAACAAGTTTCCATGTTTCTCATGGGTTATGTTGGCAAAACGGCGCAAAACCGATTTATGTCATGAGAGCTGTCCAAATTTCCCAAGTGTTAATAGCTAGTGACCATAGGGCGTGACTTTAGAGACATAATCTTGTGACTGGACCTCTCGATGTCTGCCTTTGTGCCAGTGATATATTCCTTTTTTCAGTCATCAAATGCAAGAAAAAAAATCAAATGTCAAAGAGGTGTCTTATGTTTGCAGCAATAATTTAATTCTCAATTTCCCTGGCAAGATCTAAAATCTAGTATGTAAATATAGGATATAGTGCAATGCCTTGCCATTGGTCTTCAGGGATAATGGGGAACCAGGCCTAGATTCAACTGATCCTGCAAAGACATCAAACATGTCTGACTTAAAGTGTATGGGTCCCATTGCATTTCACCATCTCCTCTGACTTAAATAATTCACAAAATGGTGAGATTTCTCTGAAGAATATTTTAGTAGACTGACAAGAGACAAGTCTGGAGTCTCTTGCACCTAAAGTTGCCGCCTGTCTCAAAGATACTCAATTTAGGAGTCTTTTCTTCAAAAACATTGGGAGCATATAGGAAAAAGAAGGAATGGTTTTATGCACTGTGTGCTTCCTAAAAGCTGCAGTTTCTAAGCATTATACTTCCAGCAGGCCTGAGGTATATTGTGAGGGAACACTTTCATTTCTCACAAATATATTTAAGGAAATAATCAGTGAGGCTTGAGAACTCCTCAGTTTGTTCACAATCACACAGTTAGTGGTTAATACCATGGATGGCATTGGGGTATTCAGCATTTTTAGTGATGTCAATGCAGTAGGATTTGGACTTCAAACTGTAGAAAAAGCTGCTATAATCTCATGCAAATTTGTACTTCAATCAGCAAATCAGAGAGGTTTGCTACTTAGATTGTCACATGTTTGCCCTTTATTGTACTCCTTTAAATAAAAAATTAAAAAGAAACTAAGAATGGCTTTGTATACAGGGAATATTGGCCCATATTCATCTTATAAATCTCATTAAGTACTTTATAATCAGCTTATTATTCTGCGTCTGTTAAGAACGTTTTAGTCCACTTCTCTATGTAATGAATAATAATTTCCCTCTGTTTTCTACTTATTTTAGGACTGTAAAATGTTTGAGATAAAGACCTTGTCTTTTCTATTTTTCTTAGTAACCCTAAGCATCTGTGGTTTTATGTAGCCATAAAATACTATTCTACTATTAAGTACTTGTCCATAGCTACATCTCAGCTACATATGCACAAACAATTTTTCATGCATCAATATATATTAGAAAAACTTCTGCATACTATTCCTAGGACACTGAGAAACTCTTAATACTATAAAAACTCTAGGCTTTTTTTCCTATTATATGCAGCTGGCAAGTAAAACTGTTAGCTTTCCTTTGGGCACTCAGAAATTTAAATTATGTTTTAATTCTTACACAGCTTTTACTTAAGAAGTTGATTCTGGCTTCAATATCTTTTCAATTATGAGTTTTAGTTCTTGCACTCTAATTCAAGTTACAAATACATGCATCTTTGTCAGAATACAAGTTGTCACTTAATGGTAGAAATTGCCAGACACAGAATACACAATTACACATTCATTTTTTGTCCACATCTGACAAAATGAAAAAAAGTATTTGTGTACCAAAGGTAATTATCATGATGACTTCAATCTAAAACATTATTTATAAGTACATGTGTGTAAAGGTAGGTGGACAGCATCATATATTTGTGCATTAAACGTGATCTGCGGACCTCTGGATGTTGTTGGATTGGTTCTAGAGACATATGGGAAAGGCAATTAGAAAATAAAAAAGTGTCAGCTTGCATAAATTAGCTTTCTGGGATCTGTACATCCATTGGTAGGCACAGGGGAACTACAGTTTGATGAACTGAAAATAATACTGGACATGAAAAGGAAGGTGCTCCACAGAGGCAAAAAAAATGTGTTGGGTGAATAGTTCTTGGAACCAGTACCAGGAATTATGATATTATGAGAAACTTAAAACTTCTCATGTTTGTGTTGCAAAAAAACCATCTGTAAAATACGGTAAGGGCTGAATAGTCTGCCAAGATAAATACAATCAATTTCTTTATCAATATTCAGTGAATCAACAGAAAGTAGAAAGCACATAGTGTTAATAAGGAAAATTATTTTAAGCATCAGGACAGGCATGATAGATAATAGAAACAAAGGTATTTAAATCTAAATTGCTACAATTCATCTGGAGGCAAATCTCAGGCAATAATGCTCTTAAATTAAGGGGACTGGATGATCTTTGTTCAAGAACTGGTACAGGAAATCTCACTGTTATATTAGGGATTGTTAAGAAGATTATAAAATCATGAACATAATAATATTAAACATGTTACTTGTATTTTAAGAGATCAGAAGTGATCTAGACAGGTACCTCTAGACAGGTACTACCTTTTTCATTTAAGAAAGAAAAAGAAAAAAAGACTTGAAGACCAGAGTTACTAGCCATCAAGACTTAAATTGGATAAAATTGTTATGTGTTTACTAAATTAATTTGCTCTCTGCAATCTTATTTTCCAGACAAAATAGTAAGTGGACTCATAAAGGTGATCTTTGTTATGATGTTACTTGGGAGATTGCTATTTAAAATAGAAAACATGAGTATAAGTAAAGTATTTTAAGGCAGATTAAGAAGTAGTAACAGAAGAAAAAAAGGACTGCTAGGTCAGTATTATTTCCTAAGTAAAATGCTACTAGAGTTCAAATACTTCACTTAGAACTTTTATTCATGGAGAGCACTACTGACGTTTTCATATGACTCAGTGTTAGGAAACAACCACTACAGAGAAGAATCAGGTTACAGGATCTTGCAGTGGTTCAGTAGGAGGGAATGTAAAGCTTACATATTTGACGTTCTGAATTTTTTTGAAACTATGGAAGAAAACAGAAAGTCTATTGATGACAGTGAGCATAGGCTGGCCACAACTGAAAGGCAAGTTCAGTGACTCAACACTACTTATATTACTTTCATCACTGCTAACCTTTTTTATGACATGTGCTCAATGTTGAAATGATTTGATTTTGCAAGGCCTGAAGGTTATGACATAATACATTTATTGATGACTAAGTTACAAGAAGGCAGAAATTATTTGCTCATAAATAAAATTAAAAGCAACAAAACCAAGGGAAACCAGGGCAGGTCAAAAAGATTTTAATTCATTAGTGTACATTACCTCTCAAACATCCAACTTCATATGCCGATTTCAGAAAGAAATTATAGTAGTGTGGGTAAATTTTGGTTTTTTTCTCAGAGAAGTTATAAAAAAGGTTCCAATTGGATAGAAAGCTGGAGCATCTACGTTATTTATTATGAAAATAACATATTGCAAAATTCATTAAGGTATCTGAAGAAGTTTTAGGAATCTTCACACAGAATATATTCATTTTCATTCCTTAAAAGGAAAAGAATTACAGTATATCTATTTCCCTCTCAAGCAATATTTTTATGAATAAATGGATCCAGACAAAACAGAAATCTGTTCATTAATGATCCTAATGGGTCATCTACAGCCTGGATCTTTAAGAAGTTTTTTTAAAGATTATTAAGAGGATTATTCAAATGTCTAAACCATATTATAAATCATAAACTGAAATTTAGTTGATTTAACTGTCTATTTGACATCAGAAAAGCATACTTGATAGAAAAATTAGATATATTAGGAGAAATGAAATTTCAGCAAAAAACCCCCGAAAGTCCTGTTTTTCACATGTGCCTATTCTACTGGCTTTTTCTTCCCCATCTACAAAAAGAAACTACCTAGACAGGAAAGTGTAAAAATAAAGTATGTCTAAGTAACATTCCACAAGAATTGTCAAGAAAAGTCCTTTTACTCCATTTCATTTTGTGAATCATAAATGAATTGTTCAATTAAGATACTTACCATTCCTTTTACAAAATATACTTGTGTTCAGAATAATGTATGATGCTTGGTAATACAGGAAGAAGCCATCTTCACTAAGCTAATGTTCAACTGAGTAGTGAATGTAATGCAAACATTACCAGATATGGCCAAAAAAAAATTAAACAAAAGTATTACCAAGTAAAGTTTCATCCTGCCTTGTCATTTAAGATTCAAGTACTGTGAACTCTGTTCTCTTTGAAATACAGTTGACCAAAAATAATGCGTAATAATCTCCATAGTATAGAACAGGTCATGACTATTTGCTGGAAGTGTATTTAATCTGACTTCAGTTTGCTACCACTGTATAAATAAACCTGTCGTCATTTTCTCATTGTTTCCATTTTACAGTTGTGAAAACATACAACTTGTTTTCTTGAATAACTGCTGCCAAACTATCCTTGGCATACCTAATATTTTCACTGAGGTAAAATTTTAGAATTTGTGGTTACCGGAGGTCACTTCCTGTTTCACAGCAGACATACATCCAAACTGTGAGTGTGTTACCCTACTCCGTAGCAGTAACATGACTCCTTACAGAGAGCTCAAGCTCTGCTTCTGGCCAAAAATAAGATAGCTAGGACATAAGAGGCAAAATAACTTGATAAACATGAGTCTAAACTGTGACTCATTTTAATATGTTAAGCCTGTATTCTGTCAGCAAACTAAAAAGAAAAAGAAAAGCTTTTCTTGCTTTTCTTAAGGCAAAGATTCATTGGTCAGTCAGTGGACGGGGAAAAGGGTGCCATCAGAAAAGAGAGAACAATAACCTTCAGTCCTTATTTACATTTCTTTTGCATAGATGTAAAGTTTCTGTTTATATTTCTGCAATGATCTTTAAGGCATCTGAACCCTGTTTTATGCAATAGGTAAGATATGAGTCTTTGAGCAAAACCAGTGGTGCTTAATCTAGAGAGATATGTTGCTATGAAGGACAGTTATTTTTCTTCAGGTATCACCAATCAGTAGTCTTCAGGAAAGCATGATGATTTCTCTTCAAGTGAGATCAAAAGGTAATTTAATCTCCCTGAGATGCCCTGGCATTGTCCACACCACTCCTTCCATGCCAATTTAAATATATGCAGACTTAAGGAACTTTTTATATCAGTTATAAGACATAAATGGCACAAAAAAAGTGTAACAACAACTTATGTTTACCAAGTGAGATGAGGAACAACAATTATTTTTATACACCTGAGGAGATTTTACATTTTAAAATGAGATTACCTGAAAAGATCTCTTGCTCTAATTGAAGCGAAAAGAGTAACAGAACAAGCTAAGAATTTAATAGAAGACATATAAAATATTCATTTTTCAAAGTTTTTGACCTGAAGATTCTTTGGACTTCAAAAAGGGTTGGGGCTTGAATGGAGAATGTTCTGCTCAAATTACATTTCTAGTTCAGCACATCATTTTCAGAACAAAAATATACTTGATAACTAAGCTCTTTTTGTTCTTAAGGGATAGCCACAAGCTCCTAGCAACATTACCTAACTCATGATTGTTGTTCAAAAGTGAACTACATGTTTTTTGAAGCTTTCTCTTTTAGTAGTTATTTCAATGAGATAATTATGACTCTAAGCTCTCAAGCCCTCTGGGCAAGTTATGTGATGTGGGTTATTTCCCCACTGCATAGCACTCATTTAGACCTCTCTGGGTACAGGAAAAAGTTTTCTGTCTTTTTCAGTTCAAAGTGTTTGAAATCATGTGAGACTCTGTCAGAGCCCACTGGGATGATGTTTCTATAGCATGACACCAAGTGCATGTGGCTTGTCTTATGATTCGTCATGAAACTATCTGAGGGTGGAAGGTCTTAAGGGATGTAGCAAGACTGTATAGGAAGAATAAGGACAAACTACTCTTATCTGGACTGCTCATAGCAAGTGCTTCCAAGTGTCACAGGTCTTTCTTTCTGAAGATCTAGTTTCCCTGCTCCACAAGGGGTTCAATACAGAACTAACTTCCTCACAGGGTAGATGGCAGAGAAAGCACACAGGAGAATATCCTAAGTTTCTTGTCTTGACATACACTCATAGAACACTTGCTGGTGAGCAAAGAAGTCTAAAATGTGTTCAGGAGCTTACTGGGTTTATCTGCTCAGTCTGATGAGGATTCTGATGAGACGAATTTGTGCCTTTACTTTCTATGCTATTATTACTGAAGATAACTTGTGGGGACTTAAAAAGTTGTATGACTAAAGACCTATCATTAGGATGATTCCCTTCAACTCTGTGCAATGGGATACACTTCTTACCACTTCATTAACCACGCTGATATTTTAATCTATGTGGTTTTCAGAGAAAATCTATAAATAATAATGGCATCCAAACACTCAAAATATAGAAATTAATCTTAAATATGGAAAATTATCACATCCATGAGTTATATTTCCATAATATTGCGACGAATACATATTAGGATTTAGATGACTGCTAATTTTTTTTCAGTTCTTTCGTTTTCAATAATCTCTTTATTTCTTTTTCTTAATAATGCATCAAAAATGCAATCCTTTTTTTTTTTTTTTTAATAAGAATTTTTATTTCAGTGCTCTTCCCAAAGCTTGAAATGACCTTCTGCACTGGTCATTTATGTTAGCAATGTATTTCTTGCATGCACTGGAGTTGATCTTCAGAAACTTTCCTTGTAAGTGGTAGCATATTTCAGGCTCCACAACTATTCATTCCTTGGAGGCCATTTTGAAACTTTTTATGCAATTAAAAAGTTTGATGAGGTTTTTTTATTGATACTTGTCCAGAATCTACTGGTTTAAGTCACCAGCTCATCTTGCATAGTCTCAAAAAATCTGGCATTGGTCATTATTATTACTGTTATTATTATTAAACAATGACACTGATGAAATTTCTGTGTACTCATATTAGGATATGGTTTTTCAGCATTGCTTTAAGCATTAGCTTTACCTTTCCAGATACATGTATTGCTCTGTGTACCATTGTATTTTAAACAAAATATTTGATCCAAATCCTTTTGTTTGCCCCCCTTTTGTAAAAATCAAAAGATGCAGTAAATTATCTTTGGAAAATCTGCACTCAATCTAAGCATGCAAATGTTAGTTCTATATGCCCCTGGAGCAGTTTTCTTCTCATGACCTGTATGTCTGTATTATATATTTTCATTGTTTTTGCTGAGTTTTATATTAAAAATCTAATACTGTAAGAACAACAGCTCTTATCTCTCCTAGTACTATAATCATTTAAAAAGGTCTGCAGTGATAGGACAAGGGATACAAGGTTTTAAAATAAAAGAGGGTTGATTCAGAATAGCTGTAAGAAAGAAATTTTTTAAAATGAGTGTGAAATACTGGAACAGATTCCCCAGAGAGCTGGTAGATGACCCATCCCTGGAAACATTCAAGGTCGGGTTGGTCAGGGCTCTAAAAACCTGATCTAGTTGCAGATGTCCGTGTCATTGCAGGGGGTTTGGACTAAATGACCTTTAAAAGTGCCTTCCAACCCAAACCATTCTATGCAGGCTAATGGCCAGAAATGTCACAAGGTAAACTCTTCCTCTGGTGTCTGCTAGTGCATTTGCATCTATGAGAGGAGCAAAGAAAATACCCTAGAGGACTTCAGTTTAACACAGACCTTAGTCAATTTTTAAGTGAATTTTCTGGTGTGGCTAGTAATTGAAAAGCTGAGTGCTGTGGGAGGGACACTACCTGGAAATGGAGAGGCAAATAATCCTCTCTTGGGTTCTCCTTCCCTGACAGAACAGAATGGAAAGGTGTTCACCATTTTGCAATGTTAGTAGGCTGACTAAAATAAGGTTTATAGGACATATTCTTTACTCCTCCCTCTTTATATGTTTCACTGGACAATAAGAAATGGAAGATTCTCAAGACTATTAAGAGAGAGAAAGAGGATAGATCCTCATTCTGTAGTCCAATGCAACTATTTATTGGAAATGAGAAGTGCTTCCAGAAATCTGGTTCCTGCTACAAACATATTTTGTCGCAATTAATTTTAGTAGAAAATACTCAAGAAAACTTTGTATAAGGACTGGAGTCTAGGATCCCTCCTCCTCAGGGCAGAGTCATAATCACTTGTAGACTTGTTTGTGTCTCTGTCGTCCTCCCTCCAACTTTTTTATGCCTAGTCTAGATTCTGCACAAACAGGGATGATGGACTGCACTGTCATATAGCCTAAATTCTTCTAGTCAGAGCACTGTTCTGGTAACCAAGGAATCAAATAAAAATCTGCTTCCAATTGCTGCTTTTTTTTTTACTGCAAAGTGGTTGGCAAGTTATTATGGGCTTGAGCAGGAAGAATTTCACAGGTAAACCTATTTTAGTGGTTGAAGTCTCTAGTTTGAATTTATCCCTGCTCTGGAAAGCCCATATATTGTGCATTCAGTTTGCTGGTGAGTTCTTTAACTGGCTTGTAATACTGTATAGTAACTCTGTATACACCCACACTCCTTCTGCAACTCTGCTTCTGAATGAAATTAGCTGAGTCAATGGGTGCTAGGCTTTGTGCTGAACTTAACACTAAAGAAAAACAGAGAAATTGTAACACATATGCAGAATAGACTCATTCACAGATTTCAAATGTGGTAAGTGACAGGTCAGTGCTGAGAAGCTATTTCTCAAGATAGTACAAGTCATTATGTAAGTCTAGTGTTGAAAATGTCAGTGCCTGTAAGTGACCAGGCAAGTATGCAGTGAGATAAGTGCAATATGAAATAGTAATGATGGTGCAGATTTGTGTAGCATTTGGTGCAGTTAATACTTCATAGTGAGTTTATCTAGCTTAGAGAAAGCAGTAGACAACTGGAAGAGATGTGATTTTTTTTCATATTCAGGTATATCATGCAATGTTGCAGCTTTCAGAGTTTTGTTTATATTCTCTTCAAATGTCTCTGGTATAAATTCCCAAACTGATTTGGACACGTGGGATAGGGGTACTTTTTACATAAAGCACGAACATAACATAGTTATAACAGCTTACCTTGTCCCTTAGAAGTCATACTGAATATTTATCTTTACTGAATTATTATCTATTTTGTTTTTTAGCATCTTAGTGAAAAATGCTAATTTTCATTCTCATTATTTCTAACTCTCAGAGTCTACTTTCTATCATGGTTGTACTTAAAAGACAAAAAAAAAAATATTTCACCTTCTATAGCCCCTTTACATTTTGCAATCGGTTGTACTTTTGTGCTGTAACTTGTTTTTGTACTTCAAATAAGTAGTATACAAATATTCAGTAATAAAAAAAATGTGTGTGGCAGTACAGGCTCCCTTTTTATTACTGAATTGAAATAAATGCCATTTCACTGTGACATTCAAGTACTTTAATATTTTATTCTTTCTTCAGAGTGGCATCAACTCTACTAGGGCTAATTCGGGGTATTGTAGAATAGAGTTGTGACAAGCAACAGAACTGTTCTTAAGGAAATAGGATCTATACAAATGTGACGTGAAATAGCTTATAGTGTTACTCCCAAGTTCACCCACACCCTAACCAAATACAAAGTCTTATCACAAGTTTTAATGCCATTGAAGTTGCAGCTGGCTTCCATACTGCAGGATTTCCTGTCCAAAAGGGCAAGGGGTCGTTAGAAGTTTAAGAAGCCTTAGTACAGTGCAAACCATGTAAGAAGAATGGCAAGCAAACAAAGTATGCCCTGGGTGTGCTGAAGTATAAGTCCAGAAATCTTCTACATCTCAGTACAGATCAACGCGGTGAACTCTGCTTCCTGAACGTCTCTTTTCCTGCAGATTTTTGCACTTCCATGCAAAATTTTCAGCGCTTTCTATCACCCGGGAGGTACGGGCCGTCCTAAGGAAGGCTCTCGCGCTAGTGCCCCGTCCTTCCCTCCATCCCGGGCGGGTGGGAGCGGCAGGGCAGGTTGCGCGGTGCCGGGAGAACCCACCTAGAGGGCCCCCTTGACGCCAGCACAGCCTCTGCCAGGCAGAGCCCTCTCCGCAGCCGAGCCCAGTCTGCTGCAGGACCGGTGCCACGCAGCCCGACACTGTCCGGGGCTGCCGCGGCTGCTGCTGCTGCTGCTGCTGGGCGAGGAGACCAGCAGCCCGAGGGCAGGCTGGACATTCTGGTCCGGGAAAGGGAAGTGTGAGCCTGTTGACTCTGCATTGCTTCAAAATAGATGCCGTCTCTGTAGCCTGGGCTTAAGAATCTTCCCGAGGATATTTGCCAGAGCGTAAGGAGTGATAACTACTGTCTGGGAGCTGAATTGGGAAAAAAGGACAGCAGAGAAAGAATGCTTAGGTAACACGGGACTTATAGCTTTGCTTTCGTTTTGCAAGGTACAGATTGATGCACGTGGGCTTATATACAGTATAATATCGAAACAGAACTAGATTCTGCAGTGAGAGTCAATAGCTTAGTCATTTCACTTAAAGGGAGCAGGCAGCCTTATTACGGGGTTAGACAGCAAAAATGAATTTGATCATGACATGATCATAGCCCTTGATGGTATCTAACTGTAGTCCTGTCCTATGGAGTGGAAAAAGCATACTTCCTTCCTTCTTTCTTAGCTGAAGAAACAAAGTCACAGTATCAAATTCAGAAAGAAGTTTGGGGTTGTTGTGCAAGGCTATTAAACCTCCTCCTGTTCCCCAGGCTCGTAAGAAAGGAAAACTGCATTAAATTGATCATTGATGAATATGTGTCTAAGAAAGAAGAAAAAGCAGTATTCGTTTCTGAACATGGCAAAGCAGTCTGAAGTTACACATCTCTCCCTAAACACTGATTTGGCACAGATGGCAAGAAACTATCTTTTAACTAACCTTTTCCAACTGTCCAAAATGCTGCATATGAAGATGCTTTAATTCACAGTCAAAGCACTTGGATTTTTATCAAGGCAAACTGTTGGCATTGTCAGAACAGTTTCTGTATACTGATTAGTTAATGTTTTTTTTAAAATAGCAAGTGATGCATAAATGGATGGACGTGTACCTAGAAAACCCTGTGAGAAGTCTTTCACTGGATCCTGGGAATTTTTATTTTTGTGGATTACAGTAATTCTTGCAATAATCCCTGCTGTTGACTGCTCATGCAGTTGTTCTGGCATGCATCTATGAATACCATAACAGATAAATCAGTCTGACAAGGAAAACACTAATGTTGGAAGACCTGTGAACATGATGCATGTGAATAATTTCCCCTTTAGGAGGCATTCATGGATATGGTGAGTAATCAATACACATTATAGACTGTTAAACTCAAAATGCTTGTTTGCAAAATACTGGGACAACTACCAGATACTATGGTTTTATCTAAATGAATGTCAAATAAGGACTAACAGAGCTATGAGAAAAATTAAAATCTTACAGAGATAGTAGTGATGAAGTAATATGAGTTTAGCACTTCTTCATATTTACAAAATAGGCAAGTCACAGAAACTGTATTGTTATGGTCATGTTTTCTTACATAAGTATTTTGAGCAAGGTGATGTATTTTCGTCCTGCATCAAAGAAACAGTTCTTCACATTTCTTTCTTAGCCTGGCTTGAAGAAAATAACGAAGGCAATCTTCCCCCTATGTTTTGTTTGTCCTGGAACTTATTTATTTATATACTCCTAAGTGACCTGAAAAAATGCTCATTCATATGGCAACTCAGTAATCATTTATTAAAGATAGCATAAATGCTTTAACTGCTGTAAAATGTTTTTGTCTGGTAGGTTCTCAAATGTGGCTGTTTGAAAGCAATCATATAGCATTAAAACCCCTTTATCATCATTAAAACATCTGCTTCCTCTTCGAATCAGAGGCGTCTATAGTTCTTCCTGACAGAAAAATCTTTCTACTTGCCTTGCAATACAGTGCAGTCAACTTGCTTATAAATTCTACCAGTGGTTGTTGCGTCATATCTCCCTCCTGATGCTGGAATTAACGTCTTGGTTAGTGCTTAATGAAGATTATTAGCTAAGGCCAAAATACTTCCCCATAAAACTTTCGCCCTTTGGGTAAATACTGAGTCTTTCAGAATATTGGCAGCGAGCAAGTTATGGAAGCTACTTAGCCAGAGCGGCCCGGGAGGCGCAGGCAGACTGAGGGGCAGCCGCGGGCGGGCTGAGGAGCCGCGGGTGAGG
>VZRO01008352.1:241629-304191 GCA_013397915.1 Daphoenositta chrysoptera | reverse complement strand
CGAGCGGGCGGTGAGCGGGCGCGCGCTGCTGCCGGCGCCTCTGTTTATGTTCTTAATTGCATCTGATGGCGCCTTGCCGTGGGAGCGTCTCTGTAAAGCCCTTTGCGAGCCAGCTTCAGCCCGCGAACCCCCAAAACTGATAGCGAGATCTCGGATGTGTTTCATCTTCCTTTTTGGCGTTTTTTTTAAAATCAGAGTGTGCTGGAAAGGACACTGCAGGTGTGCCCGCACCTGACCGGGAAACCGCTCCCATTGTCTTCTGAGAATATGGTTTACTTCTGTTTTTACTAACTTAGAGAAACGTTTTAAGCATTCCTTAGCCAACAAGGTTAATCTCCTGACTAAGCATTTTGCAAGCATGAGCTGTGAAGTCTGCTGAAGGGCGTTTGGAACAAACCGGCCGTTTTCCATCTATCTTCCCTAAAAGCTGGTCACCTGTCTTCCCTGTCTGCTCCCTGCCAACCTTGCTGGCTGTCACAGTATGTGAGCCCATTATCTGGGGAAGCCCAGCAGAAGCGTTTGCTTGGAAGACATAGGAAGATAATTATATGTTCTATATTTGCTGTTTTAACTGAATGCAAACTATACCACGGTTTCTGCCTGCATTTGTGCTTACCTAATCACAGGCCTTAATTTAGAATGCAAATGTTTTTAGCATGCTGTTTTTCATCTCAGCTCTTGGAGAATAGGCAAATTTGCTTATTCATGCTACAGTAGGTCTGTAAGGGGCATTTTTGAGTTTCAGGGTGTTGACAGTTGCCAGTCACTGCTTTTATTTTAATTCTGAACCTTCGAAAGTCCATTCATTGCCTGTAAGGTGTGCTATCCTTTTCTTTTGTGAACAGAAGTTGTCATAAAGTGTTCTGTATGTCTATAATCTCTCATGCTACTTTCAGATGTCCTTTAAAGGATGACAGTGAAGATAAAAGAGTATCTTTCATGGGACACAAATACGCGGCTGTTATTGTTATTTATTGTTATTTATGTTATTTATTCAGTACAAATACTAGTTGATCATCTTTAATAATGTTTCTTTAATGCTGATGCAACACCTCAAAGGTGTCCTGTGGCCTGTGTCAAATTCTTCATTATATTTGTAACCTCTCTGAGCGTACAGAACCAAGTATTTTAGAAGTAGATCATTGATATTAGAAGTATTTTCTGTACCTTAGAGACATGCATTATGCCTTCATGTGCCAGTTCCTGCTTGTCTCACATGTCATACGGGGAGAAAGTGTTATGGGGGAATAAAAGTATGAACCTTTCTGAAATACAGTTTATTGTTTTGATTATCCAGGATTTAATGTTGTGTAACAAGTCAAGGGAGTGGATGTGTCTTTTTTGTTAGGCTCTCTGTTTGGATTTAGGGAAAGAATAGCCAAAAAGTGGTGTCCTGTAGAGTAAGGTTTAATTTGGAACCCATAATCTTTAGTAAATGTAGTGAGAATTCCAGTGTCTGAACCCTTCTAATAATGTTAGCAATAGGTTGGAATGGACTACTGGCAAAAAGCAGCTGTAAAATATATATGTTCCTAGGCAGTATGACTGGGAGCGCAACCATATCAGACATAAATATAGCAATAATGGGAATGGAGTCTAAAGGGCTTATAAAACTGAGACTGGAGTAGGCAAAAAATGAGGTATTTGTTCTGAAACAGTTTCAGAGTTGGATTATAGAGAAGCAAATATAAAATACATTAAAGGGGTGCAGTGGTTAGAGCAAATGATGTCCTGGTTGAGGACAAAGTTAGGACTGGAAATACTGACACATTTGTGGTGATAATCAGAGGAGTAGGATTTTATAGCAACTTACCACGTTACACACTGTACAGCATAAATTATGTATCAACAGTATGCAGACTACTGCCATTCAAACTGAAAATTATTTTAGAAACATTTACTGCTGAGTTATGTAACCTGGCTTTGCTTTCATTGCATTCTATCTGCATTTGTGATGACAAACCAAATAAAGATAAATATGGTATACAATTTTAGTTTGCCTAATTGCATAAACAGCTACTGCATGTGCCTTTTAGCTTTACCATAAGGCAAATATAAGTGAAAAAAGAATAACTGCCTTTAAACTGACGAAGATTTGAAATTAATTCACAAGTTAATATCTTAATTTCAGAATCAAAAATGTAACCTATGACTGTTCATCCTTTTCTATCAAATTTCAACCTATTAAGATTGAATAAAATTTAGTTAGCTTATCAGGGCAGTGAATAAAAGAAAAAAAATCCTCTCTTGATTCCTTTTTAATCCTCCCATATTTACTTGACTATTGCTCTATGTACTTAAATAAAAAACAGTGCAAATGCATGGTTATACGTTACCCTTTGCCTCATATTAATTTTATTACTAACTTGTTTTTCAAAAGCTTCTTAGTATCATCATTCTCATTATTGACCATGATATATCATTAGTGGTGTCTAGCAGGGGAGGTCTGAGATGTCTGGAGGTTGGCCAGTTTGACAGCCGTCCACAAGACAAGCTGGAAGGAGGATCTGGGGAACTACAGCAGCCTGACCTCGGTGCTGGGGAAGGTCATGGAACAGATCATCTTGAGTGCTAGTATGTGGCACTTGCAGGACAAACAGTGGAACAGGCCCAGCCAGCATGAATTAGGACAGGCAGGTTCTGCTTGATCTGTCCTGATGGCCTTTTATGGCCAGGTGACCTGCCCAGTGGATGAGGGAAAGGCTGTGGATGTTTTCTACCTGGACTGCAGGAAAGCCTTTGACACTGTTTCCCATAACATTCTCCTGGTAAAGCTGGCAGCCCGTGGAGCAGACAGGTGCACCCTTTGCTGTGTTAAAAACTGTCAGGATGTCTGGGCCAAGAGAGTGGCTGTGAATGGAGTTACATACAGCTGGTGGCCGGTCATGAGTGATGTTTCTGAGAGCTTAGGATTGGGACCAACCCTGTTCAATTTCTTTATTGATGATCTGAATGAGTATGTTGAGTGCACTCTCAGTAAATTCACAGATGACACCGAACTGGGTGTCATAAAGTGTTCTGTATGTCTATAATCTCTCATGCTACTTTCAGATGTCCTTTAAAGGAGGGTAGGAAGGCTCTGCAGAGGGGTCTGGGCAGGCTGGATCATGGGCTGAGGCCAGGGGTGTGAGGGTCAACAAGGCCAAGTGACAGGTCCTGCCCTTGGGTCACAACAACCCCAGGCAGTGCCACAGGCTGGGACAGAGGGGCTGGAAAGGCCCTGGGGGTGCTGGTGACAGCAGCTGAACACGAGCCAGCAGTGCCCAGGTGGCCAAGAAGGCCAAGGGCATCCTGGCCTGGATCAGCAATGGTGTGGCCAGCAGGAGCAGGGCAGGGATTGTCCTCCTGTACTGGGCACTGCTGAGGCCACACCTCGAGTGCTGTGTCCAGCTCTGGGCCCCTCACTCCAAGAAGGACATTGAGGTGCTGGAGCGAGGCCAGAGAAGGGCAGGGGAGCTGAGGGAGCTGGTCTTGTTTATCCTGGAGAAAAGGAGGCTCAGGTGTGACCTTACCATTCTCTACAACCGCATGAAAGGAGGTTGTAGCCAGGTGGGGGTTGGCCTCATCTCCCAGGAAACACGCAACAAGACAAGAGGAAATGGCCTCAGGGAGTTCATGCTGGACATCAGGAAGAATAACTTCACTTGAACGTGTAGATAAGCTTTAGAATGGGCTGCGCAGGGAGGTGGTGAAGTCACCATCCCTGGAGGTGTTCAAGCAATGACTGGACATGACACTTAGCTCTGTGGTCTAGTTGACAAGGTGGTCAGTCTAAGATTGGACTCCATGATCTTTAAGGTCTTTTCCAACTCAAATGATTCTGTGATTAGTAAATCCCTAGATTAATGCAATTGTTAATAAACTTCAATCTTCTGTTTTTGTCAGTACTCTAAAATAATGATGCTATTTTTTTTTTTGCCTCCTATGAAACTCTACATGATTTTCAGCCAGCCAAAATTGGTTTGGCTTTCCATTTTTATGCATGTTATTCCAGTTTATAAAAGTAGAATGTGTAACTGTAAAGAAAACTGATGGAAAATGAAGATATTATGCTAATTCCTGAAATCAACTTTTCATTATGTTCTTAGGACATGATGAGTCACCTCAGCTCACAAAGTTATCATAGGGAACTGAATCTGACCAGTGCTATGACCTTCTCATGGCATAACTCTTCACTTCTAACCACAATGTTTCATGCAGTATTTATTCATCTGCTTTTCCAGAAGAATTTTATTATTTATATTTTATAGTGGGTGAAGAAAAAAGGCTTCTTTCCTAACTGCATTTTAATACAGTATTTAATTAGTTTTCAAATATTTTATATGTAACATAAAAACACTAGAGGAACGTCTCAGTTTATCCTTTGGATATCTGGATTTGAACCTGGAATTGGGACAAAAAAATGGTTTCTTAAACTAAGAAGCAATCTTTTTAAGAGGAAAGAGTTTTGGTCTCTGAACAGTAGATTTTTACAGTACTGCTAAATATGAAATGTCACCTAAATCCTTGCTTTCTTATGCTCCATGACAGGTGTAACTTTTCTCCAGGCATAGTTGAAGCTTATTTCTCAAGTTAGAATGAATGTAGTAAGATGTAGTAAGATACTGACTGAAACAAAGAGTTTAATTTTAAGGTATCTTAAGCCTTTGCCTTTGTATTTTTAACACCTGATCTGCTCAGTAGCATCTAACCAGCATTCAGCATGCTGAATATCAGATAAGAGATGAAATACTTTCTGCTGTTTGGAAACAGGGCAAGGGTTCAATTTTTTATTTTTTATATCAGCAGTTGTTTGACTTACTGTAGTGTTTGCATGTGAAAAGTTGAAAGTACTCCAGATACCCTACTCAGCTAAGCCTGCCAGCATCCCTGATGGGTAGGTTGGTTATGTATCTGTATATGTGTATGTAAATTACACTTTCCTTACCACAGAAGTGCTCTATAGTCTACCATACATAAGTTACAGCACTTTTGCATGCAAAATTTCTTCTCAGGTGAGATAATTTAACCATACGAGCTAATATAAAATCTAATTTCTCAATTTGGCTGTCCTAGATAAATGAGTATGCTGTTGGGATTTTAATCTATTTTTCCAGAATAATGAGATCACATAACCTGCATTTTCATATTGCTATTATATTTATATTACCACAACTGACTCAAACTAAACTTTTTTATATTTGAAAGGTGGATCTTGACAAGCCCTGTCTTCTGGTCTTCAGTCCTCATCATATAATCTGCAAATGAAGCAGATATTTTCTACCTTGATCCTTTTGATGCATTACTGTTTTTGATAATTTGGATTGAAAACACTTTGAAACACTATGTCTCATTATAAGCAGGGAACATATGTTAACCAGTCATTTTCAGTCTAAGTTAAAGTCATTTTTTGAAGCATCCTATAAACTTGCAGAAAATCTTGCTATCACTAGATATAGTCCTCATTGATATCTTCTTGGAATATCAGGTCACAACAGCAGAAACTAAACTGAAGCTTATTCTACTCATAAAACACCTGTTAAGTGTTCATGCAGTTCTTCTACAGCCTTTTCACTGTTACCTGCTTACAAAGAGTTGCCTTTTCTTTGGGAAGAGTTAATCCATACTGCAATTTCACACAGCAAAAATTACCCTGCACCACTACCTCCTAAGTATAACTTAATAATTAAAAAAAATCCTCTCAAACCCATTTAAATTATTATTATATTTAATATGATTGATTACATATTATTTAGGCTGTTTTGTTTATAAAGTATTTTGTAAGTAGGTTAGTGGTTGCTTATATGGTTTCTAAATATTCCAGCCTGAGTTGAGTGGGCATGATCTTTCATTCACAGAGCAGTTTATTTGAGGAATTTGGCTCCTACTGGAAAAAGAAATTAGAGTGTTAAATAAAATGGTAATTAACAGGTTTAATTGAAATCCATGCATTTAGTATTCATAGAGAGCCAAAGAATTGTCCAGGTCTGTAAGTGAAGATTGACTATTTTGTTTGATGTTTTCAACACAGTATCTGTGGGCAGGGAGAAGAGTAGAGAGAGGGGCAGAGAATAACAAAAAATGTTAAAAGCTGGCAAAAAAATGAAGAAGGTTGGTCAACAATTATAATTTACATCTTATTATACTTTCATTTAGTTAAAATGGAGTTAGTTAGGTTTCACTGGTCACTATACTAAATGGCAATTTTTGTTCTAATATTAATTCAGTATTGCCTGCTGAAACCTAAACTGAGTACATGATGCTAGATATTTTTTGTGACTCACTTAACTATTTGATGCAGAATTATTTAAGATGATTGTTATTTTAACCATTACAAAATACAAGAATATTTCCAGTAAAAGCTACTTGTCAGTAGATGTTAATAACAGAATAATTTTCCCTCTGTGACTCACTCCATGGAATTAGCAAAATGGAGGGCACAAAATAAAAGGCTTCAAAGGAGTGGATAAAATCAAGCGCAGCATCTGAAAAAGGAATGAATAATTTTTCTTAAGAAACTGGTTTTATGTGTCTGACCCATTTGTACAATGAAGCATGTAAAAATATTAGCAGAAAGAAAGGGCACTTATTTCTCTAATTTTGCAACAGCTAAATTGATATTCCTAGATTACCTTGAGAATTTATTATTCCTTTTAAAAATGTGTAGTGAAAAATTGTATGTAAATTTGTATTTTGCCTTATTTAGGCAGTAACTCTTTTGCTGTTGCAAACTGAATAAAACAATTCCCTGAATTTTAAAGATATTTGACCTCTGGAAAGCTATAATGAAATTGAGTATACCCAAGTCTGAAATTCAGTTATGTGAAGGAATCTGTTTCTTTTAGTTCTATTCTGCTAGTTAATCTCTCAAAAAGATGGCCTCTAGTCTACTTATGTTGCAAATTTTAATTTTACTGAATGACTTTATTCAGTAACATTGCCAAAAATGTGGAAGATTTAATGTTTTTTCTGAAGTGGCATGGCTTCATATTTTAAATTGTGTGAAGCAATTCGTTTAGATTGCATTTTTTCATATTGTTTCCTTTTAATTGGTTTACTTTGGTATGACAGATGATTTCTTGTTCCCTTCATGAAAACAGATAATTCTTACAGAGGTGAAAAGAGACGACTTTAACTCTTTCCATCTGCAATGAAGTCTAACTGCTTATGTAATGATTTTTGTATAACACTGACCAAATTCTTAGCTTTAGCCACTACCAAATGTTTGATGTGACACGTGGATACATTTTTAATGTCAGTAGCTGAGTTTTAAATCATATGGATTATCACATAGATGTAACTCTAACATTTGTGTGTCCTTCGCAAGCTGTTGGACTTGGCACAACTGTTATTAGGTGAAATTCTAAGGTCAGCTCTATGCCTAGTTGAACAATAACATGATCTCTAGAATATTTTAAGAAAAAAAAAGGAATTCCATATTGTGTCATAACATTTTATATTCCATTCCTTTAATGTGTCTTATTCACATTATTAATGGATTTATTTTTCTTCACAAATTTATTTGAACAGGTTTTAAAGGTCAAGTTCTTAAACCATCAGTTTTTGCAAGAGCAGTTTATTTTCTGTTGTTGTCGGTATACCCTCTGTTACTCACAAACAAGGAAAAGTTTTCCATTTTGCTTCCTTTAAACTGCAAAAAGTACAACTCATTTTTTGTATACCTTGGAGATTCAGAACAGGGCAAGCCCTTCATGGTGATACAGCCTTTCTGGTAATAGTAGAAGCACCAAGCTTAGAGGCTTATGGACCCCAGTGATATATGCATATGGATACCAGGGAAAAAATGTTTCACAAATTGGTTTTGTTTACCTTTATATCAGTGACACCCTACCCCTCTACAGTATCCAACTATATTCTCTACAGGCAAATATTGCCTTCAGGGAACATGGAATGCCCTCAAGGAAGTGAGCAGATTTTAGTTATCAAATGATTGATTGCAGTGTTATTTTCATCTAGTGTACAATTAAATACCTGAGATATATTAAAAATAGCAGGTTGACTGTGGTTTTGACTGCTATTTTAAGGAGAAAATTTAGGTTGGTGGATCTGGAGGTCAGTTGCTGTTTTTTATTTTTACTGAATATTGACCAATTAAAAAATCATCTTGATACAAAAGATGATAGAATCATAAAATGGTTTGGGTTGGAAGGAACTTAAAGATTCATCTACCTCCAACATTCATGCCATGGGCAGGGAACTTTCCACTAGACCAGGTTACTGTTACTCAGAGCTCCATCCAGTTTTGTCTTGAACTCCTCTAGGAATGGGGAGTCCACAATCACTCTGGGCAACCTGTTCCCATGCCTCACCACTCCCACAGTAAGAAATTTCTTCCTAGTGTCTAACCTAAACCTCTTCCTTTTCAGTTTAAAGCCATTCCTCCTTGTCTATGTCTGTGTAAAAAGTCACTCACTGGCTTTCCTTTAGGTCTTCTTCAGGTACTGGAAAGTGCTATAAGATCTCCCCAGAGCCTCCTTTTCTCCATAGTGGACAGCCCCAAATCTCTCAGCCTTTCATAATGGGAGAGGTGTTCTATCCATCTAATTATTTTTGTGGCCCTCCTCTAGACCCACTCCAACAGATCCATGTCCTTATGAGGTTCAGAACCCCAAAACTGGGTGCAGCACTGCAGGTGGGGTCTCAGCAGAGCAGAGCAGAGGGGCAGAATCCCCTCCCTGGCCCTGCTGGCCACGCTGATTTGGATGCAGCCCAGGGTGCAGCTGGCTTTTTGGGCTGTAAGTGCCCATGGCTGGGTCACATTGAGCTTTTCATTCACAAATACCCGTAAGTCTTTTTTCCCAAAGCTGCTCTCGATCCATTCTCCAGGTCGAAGACTTTATGCATCTTCTGCCATTTTTGAAATTTTGTTTTCAAGGTTTGTGAATATAAGAATGTCATCTTCCACTGTTACTTCTTGGGATAATTTGTCTTTAATTCAGTAACTGTAATAATCAAAAAGGGAGTGAGGCATATCATCCATACCCACTCTCAGAACTTCAGACAGAGGAACAGGTATCATGTCACATTCAGTATCTGGATAAATTTAGAAATGTATGGAAATCAATGCTCAACTAAACTAAAATGTACATATTCAGGACAAAAAATTGCAATTTATTAGGTTTTATTTAGTAAAATAATAATGTACACATCATACCATCCTCCAATAGCAGATTTATTTAATAAAATAGCACTGGTGTGAGAAGTAAATGTTTCAGCTTGTTCACTAAATCTAACCCGTTACAGCTTTGCATTTGATTGCATCCATTCATAAATTTATTTTTATCTAGGCATCTAAATAGTAACTTAGTCTTCCTACTTCAGATACTTTATTTAATTCTTAAACTCGGATAGAGGTATTTTATCCAATGCTCTTCAACTTATGGAGGATCTGAAAGTTCCCAGCAACCATCTTGAAATCTGTCACTCATTTTTTTCCGTGCCCTTTATAAAGTGTCATTTCATGCAATAAGTCTCATGGCATAACTCTCCTAACAAACATAGCCTATAACTGCTATTTGGCTTCTGTGTTTTGCCTTTCCTCAATATTTTGATTTGTAAACAGTGAGTCTGAACCTTTACAGGCATTCCAAATTAGCCACACAACTTCATTTGCTATATTTGGCTTCTGTATGTATTCTACTATATGGCAGTTTTTTTGTCTGACATCCATCATGTCATCTTTGTAGTGTTTTATCTTCTTGTTTCCAAACAGGTCATAAACCAAACAGATGAAATGAAATAAAAATTATAATTTTTCCCATAAGCTACTTAGAGTTTTGAGGTATGAAGAAATTTACACCTTGGAGAAAAGTGGGAGATATATTCCTTGAATGTTAGGGTAGTTTCATACAGAAAAGTGTATTTTCATATACAAGCTGAGACATTCCCAACCCTACACACACTTATTTTTTGACATACCTTCAGCCCTTCCACATTTCTTACTGGTTGTCTCAAATGCTGAGAGAGTGTAGTTTTCTTGTCTTAACACTGAAATCTTGGAGATTTGGGGAAGGTTACAAATCAACCTCTTATTTCTTTGTTACTGTTTGGACTTTTCACCTTAAATGTCTTGGGAATTCTCTTCAGGATAAAAGTACAGCAGACACTGTGCCGTTCCCCCAGAGAATTTTCAATTTTTTTGAATAACTGGCGTAGGCATAGAAAGGCGTCTTTCTCATGGAATATCTGTGGCAGATGACCTGTCCTGTGAAGGTATAATAATCCTAGAAATTGCCCTGAGAAGGAGAGTACTTCTGTGTTTTTTGTTTTGCATTCCCCTTTCTAATTCAACAGTATTTTGCATACCCAGCCCACATATACTGAAATTACCCCTTCCAATATTATGCAGATTTTTACTGGGGGGTTTAGTTTGGGATATTAGACACTATATCTGGATAAAAATACAGTTAAGGTGCTGTGTTGGTTATATGTATAATAAGTATTTTCAAGTTTTAAATGCTGTTATGCTTAAGTCATTGAAGCACACATTGGTGAGCTATATGCTATACAGTATATTTAGCAAGAGTGGAATCTCTATATGCTGTATAATCCTCACAGCCTAATCATATTTCTTTCTGTAGGATTTCATTTTGCAAGGAGATGTGGCTTGTGGTGAAGTAACTGCCACTGGGAATGCCACAGTCACAAAAAGGTATGCATGCTGAGCTGCAGCTGAGCTAATATCTGCCTATTTATGGCAACCAAGCAGGAACCAGAGATTAAGTCATAATAAGGTAGGGATTGTACCAGCTAGAGGCTCACTTGTTTTTCCATGAAGTAGAAGAAGGATTTTAGAGAAGATGATTTAGAGCATTGCTTATCCCCTGCAAAGTGTCTACGAATAAAAGTTTTAAAAGGTTTTTTGAATAATGAATATTTTTGAACCACCGCTTCATGCAATCCTACTAGAAGATCAGATGCTCAGGCCATTGTTTCATTTGTTATACAATATGTTAACAAAAATAAACTCTGAGGGGCAAAATGAAACTACTTCCTGAAACAGAATACAGTAAAATGTATCAGAATCTGCCTTTAGAACTTGTATATAGAAAAGATCTGATCATACAGGTAGTGGCATCTGTATTAAGAATAACAAAATAATAAATCACTGGTGAAAACAAACATACGTGCAAATTTTCAGTCTTTCTCTTTACAACTTTGATTGAAATGTTTCAATTTTGCCATCTTCCTGATACCAAGCAAACAAACAAAAAAAAAAGCCTGAAAATGGTTATCTCTTTATGTAGTACTTTTAATAAATATTTTGATCCTTGGAAAATATAAACTACACAAGGATACTTCTGACTGTGAGTTTAAGTTCATTGCTTTCCTGAAATGCCGTTAGTTTCCATATATTCACAGGTATTTTACTGGATTTTAATCAAGTGAACAGATACAGAATCCTGGGCAGGNTATGGGGGTTTTTTCCTCCCCATTTTCTCATTTCTTAAAGAAATGAGCCCTACATGATCATAAGTATCTGTTTCCCCTCTATTGTAGCTTTGGAACCTGTCGTCTGATTTCAACCAAACTTTAGATGATAGAATTTTAAAACTTAAGATCTTTTATAAAACAGTGTTGGTTAGAAAACACCTTTGGTTTGTGCTGCCCCTAGAGAAATGATTTCTGTGTTCTGGCAGGGGCCAGGCAAAGCCCTTGTAGAGCTATTTGTCAGCTTAGTGCTTCCTGCCTCCTGTACCCTCAAACCGAGCTTGTGCTGGTGTGTCACTGGAGGGGGAGGTGTCTAAGCTTCACATTCTTCATGCAACAACTTACTCTTGCAATTCATGTGTACTGTGACAACAATGCCAGTGAAGGCTGTTATTACACATGGGTGAGAAACAGTAGAGTCCAAACATTATCCATGTAGACATGTCCAGGACAGAAACACAGACAGAATGGAGTCTGCAGTAATGATTAGTCCATATCTCTGATAGCCACAGATGTTAATCTCTTAACATCATATTCTGAATATTTTCAATAGTCCCTCCTACAGATCTTAAGTGGTTTAGCTGCCTCTGAACTCTTGAAGAAGAATGTCCTTACAGAATGACAGGCTAGTCCAGCTGTGTTACCCTTCCACGTTATCAATAGTGGAGGTAAGAGACAGGATTGAGAAAGCACTAGAACCTCTCAGAACAACAATGATGTAATATTTTCCTTATCGAAAATGTGTTCAGTATTTTAACTGTCAGTTACAGAAAACACAGAATGAGATAATTAGAAGCATTCTTAAATTTCATAAAAACCTACTCTTTTTTCCTAGCTATTCACCAGTGCTTGAAGTGCTCTAAAAATGCTGAGTGCTCAAGATGCCTCAGTTTTAGGTTTCAGGAATGTAAGTTGAGGACATCAATACATTTGGAATGAGATTTGTCATAGCAGCAGTGAGTGCTACAGACTTTAGGATGTATCGTATTTCTGATATCAAAAGAGGTTTTGGCATCCTGGATAAGTTTTGCCTTATCATTAATGTTTGTTGAGGATACTTTGAAGAAAGCACAAATGTGCTTGCGTGTCTTAGAAAAGTTAGGAAGACATTTTTTCTAGTGTTGTGAATCTTTTGGGGATGACAGAGAATCAAAGAATGGTTTGGGTTGGAGGGGACCTTTAAAGGTCATCTACTCCAACCCCCTCAGCAATAAGCAGGGACATCTTCAACTAGATCAGGTTACTCAGAGCTCCGTTCCAGCTTGACCTTAAATGTTTCCAGGAAAAGGACATCCACCGCCTCTCTAGACAACTTGTTCCAGTATTTCACTACCCTCGTTGCAAATAATTTCTCCCTTAGTTCTAGACTGAGTCTACCTTCTTTCAGCTGAAAACCATTACCCCTTGTCCTATCACTGTTAAAAGGTCTGTCGCCATCTTTCTTATAAGACTCCTCTCAGTTCTGAAAGACCCCAATAATGCCACCCTGGAGACTTCTCCAATGACAAACAACCCCAGTTCTCTCAGCGTTTATTTGTAGTTAAGCTGTTCCATCCCTCTGATCATCTTCATGGCTCTGCTCTGAACTCACTCCAAGAGGTCCATGTTTTTCTGACATGTGCTGAGTACTTCAGACACTCTACTCCAGGTGGGGTCTCACCAGAGTGGAGCAGAGGGGCAAAATCCCCTCCCTGGCTCTGCGGGCCACACTGCTTTGGATGCAGCCCAGGACACATTTCTGAGATACAGGTGCCCATGGCTGGGTCATGTCCAGCCGCTCATCCACCAGCACCCCCAAGTTCTTCTCAGCAGGGCTGCTCTCAATCTCTTTATCCCCCAGCCTATGTTGATATTGGTTGTTGCCCCAACCCAGATTCAGGACTTTGCAGCTGGCCTTGTTGAGCCTCATGAAACTCACATGAATTCGCTTGAGCTTGTCTAGGTCCCTCTGAATGGCATTCCATCCTTCAGATGTGTCAATGGCACCAATCAGCAGATCGGAGACGTCGTGTAGGGAAAGAGTGTANTGGTTGTTGCCCCAACCCAGATTCAGGACTTTGCAGCTGGCCTTGTTGAGCTTCATGAAACTCACATGAATTTGCTTGAGCTTGTCTAGGTCCCTCTGACTGGCATTCCATCCTTCAGGTGTGTCAATGGCACCAATCAGCTTAGAGTCATCTGCAAACTTGCTTGATCCTACTATGCAATTAATGAAGATAGTAAAGAGTCCTGGTCCCAGAACAGATCCGTGTGGGACACCACTCATCACTGATCTCCATGCAAACAGGGAGCTGGTTACCACATGAAATCATCCAGCCAATTTCTCATCCACTGTGTAGTCCATCCATCAAATCCATCTCTCTCCAATTTAGAGAGAAGGATGTTGTGCAGTACCATGTCAAAGACTTTAGAGAAGTCCAGGACATCCACAGCCCTTCCTTTGTTTACTGATGTAGTCATTTCATAAAAGGCCACCAGGCTGCTCAGGCAGGTGCCCTTGGTGAAGCCATGCTGGCTGTCTTGAATCACCTCCACGTTCTCCAAGAACATTGGCACAGTTTGTAGGAGGATTGCTCCATGATCTTCCCAGGAACAGAGGGGAAGCTAACAGGTCAGTAGTTCCAAGAGTACTCTTTTCACCCTTTTTAAAAATGGACGCAATGTTTTCCTTTTTCCAGTCACTAGGGACTTCACCTGACTGCCATGGTGTTTAGGTAGCTAAAATTAAGGATTTTCATGTGAGACTTTCTGTTATGAATCGATACCATTTCCTTTTCAGGGGAAAATAATGTATGATATTATTTAATTTTTTTTCTTTACATTAGCAGTCAGGACAGGCAAATAAAAAAATGGTGTGCAAAAATGTTCAGTGGTATATATAGTTACTGCACATGGTTTTTCAACTACTGAAAGTCAGAATTCCTCATGCACTGTGAAATTGGATGGCAAATATCAGATAATTTTTGTATTCTAAATACATATCTGCAATGTTAGGAGATGGCAGAGTCTAAGAGAATTGTTATTTAAAAAATCCCCCATAATTTTAGGGAGGTAACTCTTGATAAAGATATGCTTGAGATGGTAAAAGAAATGTCTCACCTGTGGGTCCTCTATTGTTGCAGAGTTTTAAGGGCAAGTTTAACCGACATGGCTAGGCAGATTTAGCTACAGACCATTGGATTTTCTACTACATCTCTGTTAGAGCTGTGTTGGCAAAATAGGAGAAATCAATGGGGTTTAATTGGCCACTGGAACAGACTTTCAATAGCATATTGGAGAAACGCATGAAAGTAATTGACTGTTGCACGTTAAAAATAACCTGAAAAGGTTTGGGTGATGTGGAGCCTATGACAGCAGGGCAGCTAGAAAATCCATTCTGGTGAATGAATTTATTTAAATAATTTTTATTTTTGATTCGTTGATTAGTTGTTTGGGGATTTTTTTTGCATTTGTTTTCTTTGTTTGTTTGGCCTTTTTTACCTGTCATTTTTGAAGGCTAAATTTTTGGAATAACAGGGATCTGGTGGAATTGCTTTAGTGATGCAACTGCTAATCTAACTAAGTATAAGTAATACGTAAAATGTGTAAACTTAATATTTAAGTATATTTTAAATTATATTTGATATGCATTTGGATTCTCATTCTATTTCAACTATTAATTGTTTTTTAAAAATAGTGTATGAATTATTTACCTTTTCAAAAATTAATTGCTATGGGCTAGCGATCAGCTCCTTTTCTTAAAGTTATGAAAACAAGGAAAAAGAGATTGATGAAACTGTGAACAAAGTAGATTCTTGATATAATAATAGATCCAGAAAGAAAGTTCAAAAAGTCATTCAAACCTTTTAAAATGGGATTTATAACAGTAGAAAACTTTTGCACCAATGCATTCTTTGAAAACCATTCCTTGGTTTCTGTCAATACCAAGAGCAGTTTTGGCTTAATTTGCATTAATAATTTCAGTGTGTAAAAAGGTAGTTCATTGTATAAAAGTAGTTCTGTGCTGGAGCAGTCTGCCAAACTCAAATGAGAGTTTATGGTTTTGATGGTATCCTCGTCCACCAAAAATAATAGCAAGAATGCAGAGAGTTTGTTTTCTCACATTCCAGAGACTTGTAGAATGCCCTGAATATCAGGCTGCATAGGAATCTTACGGGTCTTTATTGCAGTTCTTCTTGCTGAGACATTACATTTTACGTAGAATGCTCCCTTAGTGGTTCTCTATCAAGGTGAATAGGGCAATCAGCAAACAACAGAAGCAATTAAATGTAGATCCTATTGTCTCATGGCAGAGCTGTTTAATAAATTATGGTGCCCCTAGCAGCAGCTTCTTATCTCAATAGGTTTTTCATCTCAGTGAGAAAAACAGATTAAAAATAATTTATGAATAATCCAAATTGATTTTTAAAGGTTTTTTTTATTAGATAACCAAATAAAAAATCTGTTTACTCCAGCAGTATGATTTGCAAACTTCTTTTCCCCCTTCCTTGTTAGATTATTTTATAATCCTTTAATACATAGGGCTAACATCTCATTTGGATCAAAAAAACTAACAGAGCTGAGCACAACTTCTTTCTGTAATTGAACATAACTTTGATGATAGCTTTCAATTTCATTATGCTGTGTCATTCAAGTATTTTCAACCTGATCTGGTAGGAAATATCTCTAAAATAGTCTCAAGGTAATAATCAATTAAATATAAAGTATACAGTGTATTTATTATCTATGCATCACAAATCTAATAATTCTATTATTTCTGCTGAAGATTTTCTATATGTGTTGTATGCCCAGAAAAAACACATACTTTTCTGTAATTTCTAAATTCTAATGTTTTCTAATAAACTAAGTAACCAAAAGAAATATATTAGGGGTTTTTCTTGCTAACATACTAAACTTTTACTAATAGCTTGGATATCTTTTACTGACAGCCTAATTTTCTCTTAAATTATTAATGTATTATTTGGGTGAAATTTTATATCATGTTAGTTCCTTTGTGCATATTCTATTGTAATATTTGAAATACAGTGACAAGCATACTATGTTTTAGCTATCTCATTGAATTATAGAAATAGTTTCTATTTTGATTTAGCTTGAGTATTTGGCAATACATTACATTGCTTTAGCTTTTCCTCACTAGAGAGAAAGGATAGATGTTTTAAAAGATGATTTCAACAAGTTCCAGGTAACCTTTCAAGCATGTAATTTGAGTCATATTTAATAATGTTTTCTTTTTTATTTCTTCAGTACTTCTTGGTACATTTGGTGCTTATTTGCATTACATTTCATGTTTCACTATTATTTGCAGTACTCTTATGATTATATTGTCAGTTACTTTTACTTCCTATTAAATACTTTTATCTTTTCTTCATAAGACAACATTAGTACCTCTGATATGGTTTTTCTATATGGTTCTTGCTGTGCATCTTGCTGCAAGCATTATAGAACACTGATACCAACAACGTACAGGATGGAAAACATGACTGCTGCTGGAACCTAACTGAGTTTTCTCCCCTTAATTTTTTTAAGGGTAGTAGATTCTTGAGAAAACATTTCCTGAAAAATGATCAACTAGCAAACATCTCACCTTATTTTCTTTGTGTGGTTTTTTTCCCCACTCAATCAAGATGAAATATCTTCATCAGTAGTTTCAGAATACTTATTGCATGATTTTTTTTTCTCACATACCCTACTTCTGTGTATAGACTGTGACTATAAATATCAGAAAGTTTCTAGTGAAGTACATTCTCATTGGTGAGCTTTTAGTACCCAGTAGGACTTTTTAGCTCTGTATGTGATTAATAGGTCAGTTCTGAGTTCTCAGAGTACTATTTCAGTGCCTCATAATCCAGCTCTGCTGTAGCTAATTTCATTGAGACGTCAGCAGCTATTATTCTCACCAGCGTTACTGGTATCACTCTTAAGGACCCATGTGACTGATCTTCTCCTTTTTCTCTAGTCCTAATGATATCTTTCACTTTGCAACACATCAGACACCTGTTTTAATGTAATTGGACTTCTCTTCTACTGTGTCATCATTAAGCCCTTTTATTTTCACATTCACATCTTATTAAAAAAAGGATCACATGAAGATTTCTGGACTAAGTTTTTGATAAAAAAGGACCTGTGTTCTCATCACAGTCAGGCAGGAACAAACAAAAACTCAAGCCAAAGTAATGTAATTTTACTGATCACATTAACTACAGAATATTCTTATTGATCTGCTAACAGGATAAAAGGTACATTGCTACAAGGAATGTAAGGATAATTAAAATCTTCCATTGCAAATGGTCTTTTGTTTCCCAGTAGTCATGAATCCATTCTGACTGAATATTAAATAGAATTCTAATTTGAAGTGGATAAAAGATAGTGGGTACACTGGAAACCTAAAAACTCAGGATAGCTTTAGGGAAAAGCATGATTAGTTTATGAAAATAATTAGGTGGGATACTGATGCTCTATATATTCTTTAAAAGTAGAGAATGTGGGTAATTTGAAAATTGTGCCAGTGTTAAATAATTTGCAGAAGCACTACAAAGTAATTGCTGTCTCTGATAGATTTCTGTTAAGCAAAATGTTTTCAAAAGGTGTATGAGAAATTGCCATGATTGTAGGAACAAAGCACGCTGCATACCAGGTTTTATTTTTATTCTGTAAAATATTTTTGACATTTTAAAATGTTCCTTCCTTATTAATGGCAGTGATGAAAACTTGTGTCAGGGTTCTCAAATGCCCTACTTAAGTATCTTTGAAAATTGTACTAGTAATTAGTAAACTGATTTCTTTTAAGGCTTGAGTCTACTGAACCAAGACTTCACATTGAGATTTTTTGAATGAATTTTGGTTTATAATTATAAAATTATTAAACATCGAGTTGTATTTCTGTTCCCCTTTTCCTTCCTCCTTCTTTTTGTCTTTTTCTCTGGCAATTGCTTACATTGTTCAAATCAATGTTTTGATCTGTCTGACATTTAATTCTGTCTCTTTAAGGAGATATAAGTTTGTGTTACTGCTGAAGGAGCCAATAATTTCTTATCCTCAGCCTGAGATACCATGGTCATGTCTTTCCAACCACTCACACTGCTGAACACAGAAGAACATACTGAGCCAGGCTGGGGAAAATTAAAAGAATGGTTTTGGTTTTTGAATTAGTACCCTCTTTTTACTCAGGTGTGTGAGGTGGGGTTCTCTCATTTTTTCCTTTCACTGCAATTTCTTTTGTGTCTGAATCCTGATTTAATGAAATCCACATGCCTGAATGAAAAATCTTGGTTAAAAAGTGGGTATTTAAAATAATCCAGATCCCTATCCCACAAAATGCAACCATATCCTTACTTAATTAAAAAGTGAGGGATTATTATTATTATAGTTATTATTATTATATTATATATTATTTTATTTTATTTTTCATTTTTTAAAATTAAACTGCAATAAAAAAAAAATCACTTGCTCATAAAAGAGTTTGATTTTTGGAACCAGTGAAATAATCAGTTTCTAATTTTAGAATATATGGACATGAGTCAAAGAGAGCTGAGCTTGCTAAATATGTGTCAAAGTCAAGGCTTTATTGTGTATGTTCCCAGCTCCAGGTTGTGAATTTGAAAACTGTCTGGATAGCTTTTCATTTAATATCATAGTACTGAATTATTTTATTTTTAGCTATCCCCAAAATTAGTAAGTTCATTGTTTGTATACTTTTCAATGTCAAACCAAATTCCTGAGGATAAACATTTTGCCTTTTAGGAATAAGAAACAAAAGGTGTTGTGTCAAACAGCATTTTATTGTCTCAAACAGGACACTGAGTCCCATTAGGGTTTCTGCCTGGAAGTGGCCCCCTCCTTGCATGCGAGAAACAGCATATTGACTGAGCTGCTGTGTTCTCAGGGATTCCCTGAAGTCTTGAGCTGTTATGCTGTGGCAAGGAAAAACCCAAATTGCCCACAGCCCAGTACTCAACTCAATGAACCATGTGTGGTAGAAGCCCTGAGGCTCACACTCGTCGAAGCCAGAGTGTGCTTATTACTCATGATAATGTCCTCTGTAAAAGGATGGCAGCTCTTGGAGGTCAAACTCCTTTCTGATTTTTAACATTCTTAATAATTTTGAAACTATGCTTTCACAAGATATTGACTAGCCTAGAATTAATAATACCCATTAAAAGTGTAGAGCTGGTATCAGTAACAGTCTCTGATACCATTCTGAAATTGGCTTTTTCCCTGTGAATCAGTGTTTCAGCAGGGTTCTTAAAGTACATTGTTTTTTCTTTTCAGAGCTGATTATTAATTTTATAGATTAAATATTAATATTTCTATTAATATTTTGCTTTTTATTGAGTTTGCTCTGCACATGAGTCATAAAAATTAAATATTTAAATATATATATAAATTAGACACTAGCTTCTGTTTTCATACACTAATTATTCTTGACAAAGCTTTATATCCAATATCACTCTTTGGCTTAAGTGATTTGAGATCCTTTTTACCGGTCTTAGTGTCTTATGCCAATGAAAATATTTGAATTTTCACTAAAGCTCATCTATAAAGATTATTTAAAAAGTTGTCATTTTACATTTCACCCAGACTTCTTTTTGAAAACATATTTTTTTAAGATGGGAGTCAGTAGATAAGAGTCCTTGGCCTCCTCCAAGCTTATATTTTAATTTAGGTGATATATTATTAGGCAACAAACCAAGCTTTCTTATGGATCAGAATGTAGTTTGAGGGAGTAATTAAATAGAAATCTATAGATTATCAATCTTGATCATGATCGTTCTAAATGGTTAACTGTGCATTAGGTGGCATTTTTTTGAGAAACAAAGATCTTTTGCTTAATTTTGATGTACCACCTTTTATTCTCTCTTTGAAATAAGAAACAGTTAAAAGAAAAATTGCATACAAATAAACTGAATTGAAATAACTCATTTTTCTATGGCACTTGTAGGAAGGCTGATATTGTTTTGGGAATGTAGGTAGGAATTAGTGGCTGGAATTTTTTTCCTGAGTAAATGGTATAGCTCTTTTTCTTAAGATGGCCGAAATGCTTCTGCCTTTGGCTCAACTGGAAGAGGTGATATATGATATTGCTAAACTAAGAAAGAAGGACTAATGATGTTTGGATTTTTATTGTGGTTTGCTTTGGTCAAACATGGATTTCTTGAAATTTTCAGAAAAGCAGAAAAACTTTTAGAGTGCTGTGCCTTATTTATCACTTTAAGGCCTTCTTAACTACCACTCTATATGTAATGGAAACATAGTCTTTCTCAACCAAATTTTTGTAACTACCAGTAAGAGATGAGACTTGTTTATCTTCAGACTAGTTCTTGCCACTGTGAAGTACCTTTCTGCATCACGGTTTTCTTCAACAGATACAGGCTAAGTTTATTATCAATAAAAATACATTAATGTAAAATTTGAAGGGAATGAGAAGGCCTATAAATCTTAAGGGTATCAATATATTCGCAACATACTAAGGGGCAGTTTCATCTGCTGGAGTTTTCTCTCACTTCTTATTTATTGTCCCACTAAATTAGAATGAAAGATCTATACAAAGTGTGATTGTTGAAAGGATGAAGAGAACCCCATGACAGAATACTTGAAATTTTCGTTTTTCCATGCTCCATGAAGCATCCTGTTTGTTTCTCAGTCATAAGGACTCTAAAGCTGCATTTGGTGTTAAGTTTATTTTACACTTAGAATCACAGAATCATTAAGGTCTGTTTTTATTTCAATTCTGATCTGCCAACATTTTCAAATATATCATAAAAATAAATAAAACCCCCAATATTTACAAGTACATTTTTGTGAAAAAAAATCACAAACACATGTGTTGTTTTAATAAATAAACTTGCAAAAAAAAAGTAGCTTCTCTCATATAGAATCTTTGGAGGAAATGTGTGTGATGGCAACTTAGTATCCTAATTTTCATGATTTTTTTTTAATAGCAGGTAGTACTACTTCTATATGCAGTATGACATTTGCAGATATGCAGTACTGGGCTTTATGGGGTGGTTTACAGGAAGGAGTATGAGTAGGAGGTTAATAGAGATCTTTCAAATACTGAAAAAACACAGCTTTGTTCAATTCTGTCTTCATCTGAGAATCCTACTTGATACGTTTGACACCAATTCTTGGATACGATGCTGTTGCACAAGTCACGTTACATCTAGATTTGGGAAGGATTACAGAAGGTTCTAGGCCATCAAACTGTCTTCTGTGGCAGTTCACGTGAGAAGATTATAAATAAATGTGAATTTTGAATATTCCCCAAATCTCCCTTGATAACACAGTGATTTTCTCTGACTGTCAGGGTTGGAGCTAGAAAGATACAAGACAACTTCTATCCTAAATACCGAAGGTACATTTTAGTTTCTATTTAAACTACAGGAATGTCACTTTACCCCCTCTCCCCCCCCCCCAACCCCAATCTTGAAAATGACAGAATATATGCCTTTCTCTATAGGAGTTAGAAGTAGCTTCTGTGTGAGTATGGGGCTGGGATGGGAGGCGGGGAGGAAGGGGGAGGAAAGAGGGGGAAGAGGTGGAAAGTAACTTGTAACATACTCTTCCCAGAAACTGGAAAACAGTTTTCCCTTGTCTTAAATCTGGAATTTGGATCTGCAATTTTAAGGTTCTTCTCTCACTTTTGTGTAATAGTGGCTCAGTTGAATAATTAACACTACTGTAGAAAAAAATCAGGAACATCATATTTTATAAATATTTTTATGTTTGCATGAGTAGCTTATTCTTAAAAATATTTCTTGCATGAGAAAACTGAAGGTTTTTATTTTTATTTCCTTATTAATTTTATTTCTGTATTTTCTAGGATTTTTCATTCTAATGGCAAATTTTTGATTTAATATTGTGTGTCCTATAAGAATATCAAGGTTCATTTTGGAAAGGTTATTAGTAAAATTCCTTTCTGTTTACCAAATTTACAGGGGGATAAATGGAAGCACAGAAAGCTGTTTCAACTGTAGTGTTTGTTTTTTAAAAATATATTACTTTTTACAATTACAGTTGAGTGTGAAGATTATAATCCAGATTCAGATTTTTGTTTTGATAGCTGAAATTGTTTGAATTCATAGTAAAAAGTAACCTCTGCCTCAAAGAGTTTAATCCAAATTCAGGAGTAGGGGTGGAGTAGAATTCAAAGATAGAGAGAAGTGCACAAGGACAAAATGCTTGTGGGGTCCTGAAGGCTAAATTCTGCTTTCTGATTCTTTAGATGATAATAATTCTTGTCCAGATAAAATTGTTTTAGTTTCATCTTATTGCATATGGTCGGTTATATTGTGTGACAGTAGTTTAGGAATGGATGCAGTGGGTGAAGCCCATGGTACCTCTGGACTGGCATTCAGGCTGTAAGCAGATGTTCACAGGAGAAAGCACAATATGATACTTCCCACAACCTCTCTCCCGTCCTCCAATTATTTTCAGCTCAAGTATTTCCTAAGCTTTTGCCCAGTGTCTTCTGGGAACTTTGTAAACCTTTTCATCTTCAACATCCTTTGGCAGGAAATCCCTCAAGTAACAACAACCTGTTGTATGGAGAACATCCTCCATTTTCACTTGGAATGTAGTTAGGTTACGTCAAATAATATTTTTTTCTGGACTGGTTATTCACTGAAATTTAGATTTGTGAAACTTAGTCAGGAAATACTCGATACTGTTAGATATTATCAGTTTGTCACTGAAGAAAAGCTTATTCATGATCTTGGTTTTTTTTAAAAAGAGTAGTTTTATAACATATAAAAAAGAAATCATCCTTGAGGCTGATAGCAATTGTTTGTCAGCCTTTAGCCTGGTTTTGCCCTCTTTTGGATAAGGTCATTGCGAAAGCCTGAGAAAAACATCTCTTAAAAATTTCTGGATGTCATGCAGTTCCTTGCCTTCTATTTATCTGTGTTCAGATGGAAAGATATTACCTGATAGCAAAGATGAATATTAGTGGTTTGGACTTTTAATCTTACTGTTTAAATGTCCTTTTTGTAGAAATTTTATTTTTACAGGTTTTTTCTTTTTTCTGTCTTGTCATTTAAACTATAGAGAAAACAATTTTGGTTGGGTTTATTTCCCTTGAGAGCCAGGGATAGGTGGGAATAGAAATATAACGCCAGAAACCTTTTATACCCACTTTTAAAGACAATGTCATTATAAACAATTATCCGTCCTTATTTCATGTATCCCCATATAGTGGGATATAATGCTTTTATTCTGATTCGGAGTTAAAATATTTATATTAAAAAAAATATTTAGAAGTGTTTAGATACTTTTCCTGACTGTACCAAACCAATTGTGTCTTGTAAATCTCAGGCGTTCAAAAAGTTTAATGATGGGGAATGTGGAAATCACCAGTTACATTCTTATGAGCTTGTTATGCACATGCAAATTGAGTAGTTGCAAAGAGGCTTTTTAATAGACTCCCTGTTTCCTCTCATTGAAGATTACAGAATGTACTAAGGCATGATTTCACATGCAGCTGTTTGAATAAATTTAGCATCATATATAAGTCACCTTTGTAGTGAAGAGCGAAACTGTGGTTTATGAGATTACATGAAAACAAACCCAATCTTGTTAAAAACAAAAAGGTTTGAAGGGAAAAAAGTTAGGAAATGTTACAATTTTGGTAATTTGCACCTTATGGTGACTGGAAAGTTGGCATTCCTATGCCTGTGAGTTATTTGTTCCAAATGCACAAAAGTACAATGTAGCTTCCACAGTACACCTTATCCCTTCACTGCCTTGGCAGTTGCCCAATATTTCTTGTTCAGTAGACAACCCAGCACTTCTTGTTCAAAATAAACAATTTAAAATCTGCACCAGATTTGAAAAAGCCTATTTCTTCATGAGCTCTTCCCATGGAGAAGCTACATGCTTTACAAAGATTAAAAGCTGTGCTGTAACAGCACTGACAAAATATTGTTAGATCTGTTCAAAAGATGGGGATTTGGAATATGAAGAACTGTCTACTAATGTGGAGTAATAATCTGCAGTATTCAGAAACTAACTATCCAGTTATTTCTAGTACTTCAGTAGTACAAAACATGATACAAATACTGTTCAACTATTTTTTTGCAGTTGGGAATACTCTGTTTCTACTAATCTATCTTCAAAGTTCAGAGCTAAGCACTGCTGAAATTGAGGGAGGTACCTGTGGAGATCATCTTTCAAGGGTGTGGGTGTGACTGATTTTAGGTGCCCCATTATTGCCCAGGAGCTCAGAATCTCATTTTACGAAAGTACAATGTCAATAATGAACAGTCTTGGGATTTATACCCAATATAAAAATTTCTGACTGGATGAATGATTTTAGGCAAATTTATAAATAACTAGAAAATAACATCTTAAAAGAAATATCAAGGAATTGTAATGATCAACAGTGCTATCATTTTGTCAAAAGAACTTTCTTTGAATCGTAAATACAGATTAGTACTAGATTCTGTCCCTCTCATATATGAATAATTTGGACAAAAAAGAGTATTTTATGCACTTACTTTTTCTTAAATGGAATTAACTAATGACTACGAGGTTAATCCTTAAATACATCTTTGCCTCTTAAGAAAACTGTTTTGCTTTTCCAAGGATTTATTTTCCTGGACCATTACCTGATAAATAACAACTTATTTCAGTAATGCTTAATGACGCAGGACCCATCTGGCATTATATCAAGATGTGCAGCTGGCTATTAATTACTGAAAACTCTTCCACAGCTCAAATGAAACCATCCACCAAAGACCTGATTAAACAGATTCTTTTTTCTTCTTTCTTCTATAGCACCAAACACAAAGAAAGAGTAAATAATTCATACTTATTTATGAAGTTAGTAATGGATGCTAAAGTTCCCAGCAACATGAATGTTGATTGCATTAATGGTTTCTGTTCTTCACTTGTCCTGATTTTTATTCTTGAAACAATGGAGTACTTTTTTCAATTGTCCTTCCAACTTTGTGGGATGTATTTTTTTTTTTTTTTGTTTGTTTGTTTTGCTTTAAGGGTTTACAGCGTAACAATGCATACAGTTTTGTATCTTGGATTTTGTGTCTTCATCCATGCCTGGTGGAGGTTAGGTGCTGCAGGTCCGTGTTGTCAGGGCCACCCTGGAGGCAGCATGCGTGTGCCTTCCCCATGGGCTCTCTGTGGGGTGCAGCATGATAAGCACATGATCATGGTCATGGCCACACGTATCAGCACAGATAGAACCACTCGGCATTCCAGGAAAGCTCAGAAATCTCTGTTTGCATCTCATGTCCTCGTCTTGCTGATCAGGATGAAGGTCAGTTATTGGGACATACTTACGTTGATGGAGTTGGAGTCAAGGAGTTGGACTGAAGTCCCAGCAGTTGTGTCCAGCAGTCCAGTTGTGTGTCTGGTTCTCTCATTTGTGTGAGTGTGCGTGTGTGCACATGGACACCCACATACAGTCTGGATCTCTGCATGACCAGGCTTAGAGACCCATCCTGAGCCAACCCTGGCTGGTGCAAATTGGCCACAACCTGGACCCTCTGGTAGCTGCCTTCTCCAGGTGCCTCACTCCCAGCAGATGGCTCCCAGGCACTCAGACTGCTCACTGGCTAGCTTGTCGTGATGCTGGCTGGCAAATACACCAGGACTCTGTCCAGTTGCTGACACATCTATAAGCTGTCTGGCCCCACTTGCTCTGGCATAGAACGGATAGCCCCTTTCCCTGGAACAGAGTAAGATGTGCAGTTTAATAAGGAGACAGAACAGACTCTGGGGTTCTGGCAGAGGGCATAGTCAGACAAGGGAACCAACCACCTGCCTAAACCACTTATGCCTCTATTTTACCATGCTTGCTCCTGTGCAAACCACCTTATCTGTCTTTTTCCCCACTTTTGCTTCCTCTACGGTACATCCCAGGCCGAGTCTCATCCAAGCCCAAAGTGCTCTTCCCTGGTACCCCATAACTTGTGCCATGCCCCATGGCAGTAACCCTGCAGTCTGTGAGGTGCAGTGGGGAGCCTCTCCCATCAATTCCCCAGGGAGAGACCAGGTGGGGACTCCCTGTCTCTGACTGGGCTATTGAGGTATCACCTCTCCCATTCTGGCTCTGTGCTCGTCTGTGTCTGTGAATGTGTGTAGAAATTAATTACATTACATGTATGGTTCTACTGTTACTCTAAAAAGGCACTTCGAGCAGTTTCTACGTTCTTTTACATAACTAAATGATAAATCTTCTTTAAAAGCATATATTAAAATAAATGTACATGAAAGGAAGACATGTAAAAAAAATGCACTGAAAAAATAAAAAAAATTGTAGGAAGCACAGCAGTAGTAAATGAAGTATTGTCTCATAACTGTAATGGGAGATTACTGGTAAGAAAATGGTCCTACAAGCTATGTAATGGGAAGAGATTTAATAAATAATTCTTTGTGTTGAGATTTCACTATATAGTTTTAGTAAGCATTTTATAGAAATGTATTGGATGTTTTACAAACCGTTGTGGCTGTGTTATTGCTCATCTCATAAAAAAAATGGGGTAAATGTCTTTCTGGCTTTGACAGCACCCCTGAACTGGCATTGACAGAGAGCTTGTCAAGGCAAATAGCCTCTGCAGTCCCACTCCAGACTTGTACATTTTGTAATAAATTTTTGAACACTTCTAGAGGTCAGACATCCAAGGAATGCTGGAGGCCAAATGTGGTCTGACTCCACCAATTATTTAGCTGTTTAAATGAGCTGTCCTGAATAAATAACTGAGCCTGGGCATTTGAAAAATGAGTGCACAGTAGCTGGAGCTGAAGACTTGGCAGAAGTACCTGTGCAGCGGGCTAGCATCACAGCCAGGTAATTGGTTCATATAGCAGTATTATTTTGTGGTCTCACAGAGGGAAGAGGTCTCAGTCCGTACATTTTACCAATTTGCCATGCCTTGATATTCTAATTTTTGGAAGAAACTTTACACTGTGAAAAGTCTATTGCTGATTTTAGCAAAATACTGATTTTAATGTGTTACTTAACTAAAGTAACACTTCTATCAATCTTGTATAAGAGCAAAAACATTTGTTGCCAAAATGAGATTGGGTGTTCAATTTCTGAGAGAAGCTGGGAAGAGTGAGTTAGTGGTAAACCATATGCCTAGTTTAGACAGACTGTGTTGCTGCTTTGTTTTCTGTGTTCCCTTTTCAGGCTTTTTGTGGTTTTTTTGTAAGTGGTGAAAACTTGAACAGTGAAGGAGGTGAGGAAAGAGGAACTTCTCCAATTAATTCTGTAGTATGTAACAATGCCTTCGTTTAGTGTAAAGAAACTACGGGCACTCACTAATTTTAATCAACTGCATTTCAGCCCTGAGGGATTGAAAATTAAAAAAAAAAAACTTCCAAAGTTTGTCTCTGATAATGCTAGATTTAAACACCCAAAATCCCTGTCTTTGCTGTAGAGTTGATGCTTCAGGCTCCTCAGTAATGCAGATGAGGTTTGTCATTCCAGAACAAAAACTGTAATATGTTCCAGCTGGTGAGTTGTGCTGTGTGCACTAGAACGATGAAATTGCTTCCCTGGCTACTGCCCGTGAGGAGCTGCTGGTAGTAAATTCGCTGTTTAAAAGGGTCACCCTTCACATCCAGAGCCATGCTCCACATTCCACTGTCGTATGAGTGGACGCAGCCTTCCGGGCTCTGTGTGTGGAAGGAGAAATGCTGCTCAAGCAGACTCTGCTTCCCGAGCACCATCTCCTCTTTCTTGCCAGCCTGGGGAACTCCCTCGCCTCCCTGGGTCCCCACTGTCACTTGTGGTGGCCTGCTGCAATGGGCAGCTACAGACCTGAAATGGGCTCAGCACTGCACTGCATCTTCAGCTTTCCCTAGAGAACCTGGGGACAGGCTGTGGAACTAAAAGTTAAGATTCTTGCAGTTATTTTCTTAGCTGACATTTTAGGAAGAAATTCAAGGTCTTGTCAGACTGTGTAGTGATATGACGAACAATGAAATTCCTACCAACTTTGCAGAAATACTGCAGCTTTGTAGAAGAATGTGCTGAATAATGTTGCTCTCTCTATGTATGAAGCTTGAAGATAACAATAAATATGCATATTTGCACATCCATGTCTCTTCGTTAGAAAACTGGAACTACTGTTGATAACGTACTTTCTCTTGAAATCCTTGTAATTGTCTAACCACCATTCTTTAATGAAAATGATTTTTTAAATTGGGAAAGGATAATTTCAAAATATCTGAAACTCAGCACAGAAAAAGGGTTAGGTATTCAACAGTAAATGAAAGAGCTGCAAAGTAATGTGAGGTAGAAGACAAGCTTGGTGAGTAGAAATAAAAAGACTGAATATGAACAGACAAATCTTTATTAACTGTACCTGCAGAACTTCAATATATTAAATAACTTTTCTGGAGAAAATGGCTTTTTTTCCCCTAAAAATTCAGAAACAGCATTAAAGGTCATAAATCTTGTAAATTATATAGAGTACATTTCATTAATTTTGAAATTCTGTCTCTGAGACAAGTAAGAAAGGAAGTAAAAATGCCCTCTTTGTGAAGTAACTTTAGTAACAGGAAAAATATGCCTATGGACAAAATCCTAAAATTCAGATATCAGAAGAGAAACAAGAAGTCCTTCAGGTTATAACAACAACTAACAATAAAGTTGCTTTTAACAAAATAGTGTTTAAAATAAGTCAAGTAGTAGTGTTTTTTCATTAGTTAAAGAAGAAAATCCCTGAGAGCAATACTTTCTGATTTTAAAATAATCAGAGTAGATGACTTGTTTTTCATGGAAGTCACCTTTACACTGGAACAGAGAATAGCTGACGTGGAGGCAATTACCTAATACTCCAAGAATGTGAGGTTTTGAAATGACAGCTGCAAAATGCAGTAAGAAGCATCTACAGTTTATTGCCTGAAAAGGCCCCTTTTAGTTTCTCACAGAGTTTGTGTAGAAATGTTTGTTTCTTACTTGGGAACAGCTGACATTTCAAGTCAATTCTGAAAAGCAATTTTAACTACATTGATGGAATAGAGGCTTTTTTAATAGTTTGTGAGCTGTACACCCTTGAAGTTCAGTTCTGCTGTTCTCTGTCTTCTGCTTTGTTTCAGAAGCTTGAAAATCCTTATGCTTTCAAATATATATATGGTGGAACCGTACGTGATTGGTGACATTCTACAGGAAAATGCCTTAGCAATTTCAAATTGTGATTTATAGTAATAGATAATACCTTTAATTTTTCTATGAAGAGCTGAGGTAAAATGTCAGATCCTGCTGAGGCCAATGTCAACTTTCTCGTTGACCTCCTACAGCTGAGGATTTAAAAAGGTCTTTAAAAAGAGAAAGTCTTTAGGGATAGAAAAAATTGTTGAAAATGTTAAAAATGTTCTGTACTTTTAACCCATCATGTCACTACATGATTAAATTGGTTGGATCAGTGATTTTCTACACACTTCCAGTACTTGTAATATGAACATTATAATGGTTCTGCAGAGCAAGTGCCATATTTTGTCATAGGCTTTTAAACAGGACTAAATTTTCCTTCTTTTTTCTGTCTGAAGAACAATATGCAGGCTGCAGGACAAATATCCCTTTCTTGTGCTTTTTGTGCCTTTTATAATGTTAAGAATTTCATCAAAATCCTGCATCCCAGTGCTCTGCATGAACACTGGCCAGACTTTATACAGCAGGCAGGAACATTTCCTGAAGTAAATAATGCCAAGGAAAACCACATGCAGGATGTATGCTTGGGTTCTCTGCACCTTTTATAGTCCTCGACTGAGTAAATTGGTGCCAGGGGGGTTTCCTCATATTGTTCTATTATGTTTCACAGACTTCTCTATTTTTAAATGAATTTATATTTCTTTTTAAATTAGCTGGAAAAGTATTTGGAATGAAGCTGTTCTCTTTCTTTGTATTTGTATTTTACTAGCAAATTGTGAAAAATAATTTTATATAAATATGACATATTCATCTTATTTATGCATATATAGTCTAGGAATCTACTGCAATAATAAAGAATTATAGACAATTTAATCTAAATTTGAAATCATCTGCTTGGGAGGAGTAAAAGATAGAAAAAGGAAAAAAAATGCTTCTTACATTGTGATTTACGAAGTCACTTGAACACATTTCAATTTAAAGTCAGTAATTCACCTGTTTGTTATGATATTTTTCAGCTCCATTACTTTTTAGATTGTGCCTTTTTCTCACAGTTTCACCAGAATTTCTTTGAGTATTTCTTTAACAAGCATTGCAAAGGTCAAAAGGATATTTCAAATAATTCTTCATTTCATTATTTCTACAAAAAAAGAGAAAATGAAAGTATTTTTTTTCATGTTCTTGCTTTCTGTTTGTAGTTGACTTTGTTACATCTTTACATTCCTTCTCACTCTATACTACTTCTTATTTTCCAGTTGTAATATATAATCATGAATTTTGAAGTGGTATCACACAGTAATAGTTGAGAGACTTGTCGGCCTATTCTCCTTAGAAAATTTAGGCCAAATCTAAAATTATGACCTGGTCATGTATTAAACAGTGCTAAAACACAAGAACAATCTATGTATCACAAAAATCTGCAATAAAGGAGAAAGCGAAAGTGGCAAAAGGACAACTCTTTTTATATACAGACTGCTAACGCACCTATGTTCTGTGACCTTTTTCTCAGCATAATTTATTCTGGCCACAGTGCTGTGCATTTAAGTGTCTAATGCCTATTGATTTTGATACAGGAAGTTATGTACCTAAAATGGAGGGGAGAATCAAAATCTCCAGTGCCTTGATTGGCAGTCAGTATTTTAATTTTCCATGAGAACAGTCTGAAGAGAGTCCAAAAAAAGGTATTAGTTTTCAGAAGCAGTCAAATGGAAATGAAAAATTAATTTGCCTATCTGCTCCTCTTTTTTTCACCTCTATCCTATGACTGCTGAATGTAAACTGAGCCTGTTTAAGTTCAATAAAGTAGCTTATCTGCTCTGCTAATAAATATTTCACAGGTTCTTAGGTAGGTCTTTGTGCCTCTCTCAGTACCACAACATACCAAAAATCTAAAATATTCTGTGGATTCTGATATGTTATGCCTGCTCCTTACCGTGCTGACCAGTGCTATGCCATTATCTTAATTTGTTTTCTTGGTTGTATTAATTCACCTGGGACTGCCTGGGTCAGTCTCTTTTCCTTAGAGTCTAAGGACTTGGAGATAGGGATCAAATTTGTTGTTGCTGTTCTGTTCAGCAGCTAACAGAGTAGATTTATGGTTCCTAAAGTGTGTAGTAATACAGAATATAAAGGTGCCTGTAACAGTGGGAGGCCCTTTAGGATGCTAAATGTTGACAGTTGTCATTTTAGATTTGAAAAAACCACATATATTTACTTTTCTATAACTTCTGATTATCTACATCATGAACTCAATTTATCACCCAATTTACAGATGTTCCTTTAATATTTTAATATATTCATGTACTATTCATAAATTAGCTTTCTACTGATTGCCTGAAAAATAATTTTGAAAATTGAATTGAATGGGTGTTATTACTTCTATCAGAATGAAAGAGATGAAGGTAACTGAAGAGATCATTATGTAACAGTTTGATGCAGGATCACATACAACCAGAAACTTTATGAAGATTTTAAGTAATGTAATTGATCTGTTGTGTGTGATATCCAATGAGCAGGAAATCTCTTTCAGGTTTTGGCCATCACTATCTTTAAAATGGCATCTAGTCCAAATTGCCCTGGCTCCAAATTATGCAAGCTTCTTGTGTAAGCTCAGAGAGCAAGGAGAGTAATCAATCAGTGTATTTTTCACAGTGTTGTGTCCAGGTTACTGAGATCACTTGCATGCTAATCCATCTATCTTAAATGTTTTTCATCCCTTTTTTACTTATAAAATCATCTCTTAGTCACTTCATGCTTTACTTCAAGACAGTAATGGGAACGTGATACAGTCTAAAGGTCTTTATTTAAGATGTGCTATTACTACTTGATGGAAGTTTTTTTCTATATTTACTTTTGTCCATGATACCTGCTTCTGTCAAATATTAATTAAATCTAGCCCAGGTATTCCTGTTTCATTCCTGGGTATGTCAAATAAAGCACTACCTAAAGTTTTGCTGAACTCAAGATAGATGAAACCTACAGCTTTTAGTTTCAACCTGTATCTGATTAGTTATTTTGCCGAAGAAAGTCATAATGATCTAGCAAGATTTTAAGCTATTTTGGCTCTTTATCATAATTTTGTCCTTTAGAGTCTTGGTTAGTGATCTGCTTTTCATATTTAAGTTAGGCTGGCTCCTTCTCCTTTTTCCATATTGGCATTGTCTGCCCTCTCCAATACCCTGTGCTCTCACTGGTATTCTGCAGTTCATGAAAAAAAAAAACCACTTAAATATTATTCCTGATAGTGATTTGATGTGATAGACTCAAGCACACTGGGGTATATTTCACTTGCTCCTGATGATTCTCTACTAAGTATTTCCACTGTCATTATTTGCCAGTATTTTTAAATGTTTTGATGCCTAATAGTATGACAATATTTCTATTATATTTATATTAAATGGGAAAAGAGAATATCCTTTTATTATTTTGACAAATGTCAAACAGTATTTTAAATTTTTTCAACAGGCTTTGAAGTAGTTATCACAACAGGGAAAATTATTAACAAGCTTCTACAAAAACTATGAATTATATTTTTTGTCTGCTTTTTTTTTTGTGTCATAGTGACTTCAAAGTATTGGGATTGACAAGCTATAAAACTTACAGTGCCAGTAAAGGAGAGATTTCATGTACATATTTTATGTGTACCTGGGGTGCTGAAAATGTTATGAACAATTTTTAGCCTATATAACATGGTCAATAAAATATTCGCCAAACTAGGGTTTTCAGTTCTTAATACTGTTTACTGGGAAAATAGGGAGACAGGTTCACTAAATGCTGGTTTTATATGTGAATGTACCCTTTGGTTTGGAGAGAACCATGTGAGAAGTATATTGTATAGTTAACTCAGCAGGTGTTTACATAATCCTTTTTTAAGAAAGAGTAGTCATAAAAAACATGGCTTCATCTGGCTAGAGAATGCGTTTAGAGTTTTAAAGCTATGAAGACTTATAAATTACTCAGATAGGAGTAATACTTTTCACTGTATGGAAGCAGAATTTTAAAATATTGCTAATAATCTGTTAAACTTCTCATGATAACAATATCTGCAAAACAGATCTATTTAAGCATTTTTCAACATAGCCAACGAATATTCTCAAGATACCAAGAAAAATTAACCAAGTTTGGTTTACACCCTTTGACACGTATTTACTCTGAACTGCGATGAACTCCAACCATTTCTCAACACTAGTTTATGAAGATTTAGCAAGTTGAAGAAATTTTAGGTTTTAATCTGAAGAGTTGTTCTGTTTTAGCTTCAGTTCTGCAGGAAAAAATAATAACATTTTATTGTTACACAACATAGATAAGTAATGAAACAATGTGGACCAGGTTTGGCCGTCATCTGAAAGTCATGCTGCTCTGAAAGAAGGTAGCAGTAGAGTATCTCAGGCATTGTTTTACTGCACTGCCAAGTGTCAGTCTCCCACTGGAAACCTGTCCCTCCTGCAGCATCCTGCAGCATGTGAATCCTTGCACTTCCCACCAATGCCCTGTGCCCGGGGCAGCAGGCTGCAGCATGCAGTAGCATCTGGCAGGCTCAGGTATGCAGTAGCAGGGATCTGAAAGGGCAGCTAGCTTTAGAGCATGTGCAATTACTTTTCCATCACATTCAATCCCTTTTATTAGAAGTACTCTCTTTGGTTCTGGGCTATGAAAATATATTTCAAGTTTCTTCATTGGAACCGAACAAAATAGAAAAATATTTGCATGGCCAAACATGGAAAAATATTGTCCCTTTTGAACACAATAAATTTAGAACATTGAGACAAAGTGTGAGAAGAAAATCCAGGGAAACTCGGAACCACCTCATATTGATCAGGCTCATGGAATAATATTGTAAAATGATGTTTGAACTTAGATAGCACAAATAATATGACTGCACATTCTCTTACTGCTATGTATTGTACCATTTACAAAGCCACTGTATTCATTACATGCTTAATGGCAAGGTGTATCAAATTGTTTCAAAAAAAATTATAAAAAGAGGTTTGTATGAGCCTAACTACAGCAGCCCTGCAGAATCTGTAATGACAGAGCTGAAAGATGATACAATTACTGACTTCCTTACTCTCAACTGAGACTTGTAGCAATTTATCTGCCCATTTTATTTGCTTTTGATGGATTGCCTAATGAATTAAAATGTTTTTCATCTTAGTGTCCACTTACTTTTATTTAAGACCCCAAACCACTGGTGCAATTCAACTAAGTGGGGTATTGCTGATGAAAAATAGCCTAGAACTTGAAAGCAAAACCAATTAGGTCAAAAAGTTATCTCAAGTGCACTCTGAAACCTATTAAAAGGGCATCCATTTTTTGAGCAACTGATGACGTACTTTGTGTTACTTGTTTATTTTCCTTTTTATGTTTACCTTTGATGTTCTAAAAAAGTGTAAATGCAATCTTTAAAGTGGCAATTTCTCTCTCTTGCATATGCACTATCTCTCACACATCTATATATCATAGCAGTTTTTTAATGTTGTTTTATTTATCTTGGTTTTCCAGGATTTTTTCACCCATATGTGAGGGAGGGAATAGAATTCACCCTGTCCTCTGATATCTTTAACTCCATGGCTCTGCAAGCCCCAATAGCCTTCATTACGAGATTTTAATTTCAGAATATTCTGATCCCCAACACAGAAATAAAACTTTTGAGTTTTAGTAGCTCTTTGTGACTGCCGTCTTATTCTTATGTGAAAAACTTGAAATGAGAAGTTGTTTCATTAGTTTTAATTATCTTTTATTATTTAAATAGCTAAAATATAAACCAGTTGAGCTAATCAAGTTTCTGTTACTGATTCCCTTGTCTAGCTGACTAGTTACTTTCTGTGTTTTTCCCCTTTAAATTGTAGGGCTTTTGATAGAACAGCAGTCTCACATGTTTGTAGACAGTATTAAATAGAGTAACTCACAGGGGTCTGTAGAAATTACTGGAATATAAATTATAATTTAAAAAATTTATGCCATTGATTCATTGTGTTGGTTTTTCAGTCTTTTTGCTATATGTGATAGATCATTCTTTTTTGGGGTTTTTTTTTTCATTTTCACTCTTTAAAGCCAAATTTACTTGTCTATGCCGAATAATAAATTTACAGTCTTGAAAATGCAATAGGGCGGTGGGAAGGAAGATGAGGGTATACTAAGGAAATTTGGTCTCTAATCACAGTTCTCTGCCAGAGATAAGGAGGGAACTGTGTCCTTTACTCTCACTCTTTCAGTGCTTTGCAGTGCAGCCAAGGCAGCATCTACTTTTTGTTAATTTTATCAACAGCTTTTTAGTATGCTTTCTCAGGGAGGAAGTAAATGTGTTATGCAAATTAGGCCCATAGTTTGTGTCATGTCTCTTTAAGGCTCTGTAAACTCTATTTAAAAAGTGGTAGCTTATCTCTCAGTGGCAGAGCTGCTCTTAGCAGTTCCATACAGCTGTAGTTTCCCAAAGTGTATGTAAGTAAGACCTAGCATGATACCTGACATCCTGGCTTAGTCACTGGAGGTTTAGGCAGGAGAAATATTCAGTGATGAAACTAAAGCTGTTAAGCCTCCACCGAAAAGTCGTAATTTTTGTACAGAAGTCTGGTACAATTTCAAGTTGGAAAAACCATCAGCACTAGAACAATGGGACCACTCACTGCCTCTGGTTACAAGTTAAATGAAGTTTTCTGGGTTATTAAAAAAGTACAGAGGCTGTAATCTGAGTCTTACCTTGTCCTAGAGAAGCAACAGCAATGGCCATTGTATACATTCTAATGCAATAAAATTCTAAAAGATATTCGGGAAACAACGTTTTAATTGGTCTGGGTGTTTCCCTGCTGAGAGATTAATATAGAGTCAAGTGCAGTAGTGGATTTCAAATTATGCCAAATAGTCTTAGAATTAACATTTTAGTATTAGCATTTTACTGCCAGGAGAGGTATAGCTAGATAAGCTTCCAAATGCCAGCTGCTCTACTGCAGAGTCCATGTGAGGAGTTCCCTCACCCACATACACAAAACAGTTTTCACAGAGTACTCTTTACAGCCTGTCCTGAAAGAAAAAAATTAGTGGCCGTTTCATGTTTCCACAGCTATTGAGGCTAGGAAATGACACATCCAGGACAAAAAAGTTAAATAAATAGGTTCTCTGTGTCATTGCCCTCTTACACATGTGTTCACAATGTCTCCTATTCATAATTGTTGTTGCTGTTCATAGAATTATCTTGAGATGTTCATAAATTTTTTATATTTTACTTATTTCCTGGAAATGTTGAATGATTACCTAGCTAACATGGGAAACAACAGGTAATGGAATTTCATTGTGTCAGATTATCTTTTGCTTTGACTCATAAATCAAAAAGCCTTTTGTTACTATAGTTTTTTAATTTCTGTAGTTTTCATGTCCCTGTTTGGGATATTTTTCTCTCTGTAATAGCATTATAAATTATTGAAAAAAAAAAAGAAACCAGTACTGATGAAAATGAATTTTCACCAGTGACTACTTGCTAATTTCAAAAGGTACAATAATAATATTTTGGGCATATTACTTTTAATATTTTTCCTTTTCTTATCTTTACCTTTTTTTATTTGTACTATATAGAATTAATATTTCATTTTTTTTCTTAGAACAACGTGATGCATACAGTTTCTTAATAGTCCTATATTGCTTTTAGCTCTGCAATCAGGGATGCTGGTATTGCAGTGAAACAGAGACCTCTGTCCATGATCTTCTGAAAAAGAATTTTCCACTCTCACTTAGGATTTGCAAAAAATATTTGGTTTCAGCAGACAAATTCTGAGAACTTTATCACATTTCAAATTTATCTATATAATTGTATAAACAGCTAGACATGCAGATTTATTTATTTTTTTTTATTATCTGCCCCCAAGGCTAGGGCTAATGAGTATGACAATAAGCACGATTAAAAAACCCCAAACAAAAACCAATTTAAAAACCAACTGTTTAAAAAAAAAATCTAGAAGACTCTAGCTAGAAAAGAAATGTTCAAGTTATTATATAAAAAAAAGGCAAAGTCAACATGAAGACATCAACAAAACCCAGTGTAGCTTGCTGAGATATAATTTGTTGAGCATGTGGGGAAAGTGGAGGTACTTGTTCTTCGCATGCTTTTTTGTTGTCGTTAGAAGAATTTGCTGATAAATTCAGAGGTTGCTTTTCTGAAACTCTTTTAGAGGATCTGTAAAATGCTCTTCATATTTATCACTGACTTTCACCTCCTCCCCACCTCAGGCCATAGTTCTAGGCAGGATCTATTGGATAGTTTCATGCTATATTCTAATGAATTCTAATCCATAAGAGAATGTCCTGTATTTGGGATCATGTTTTGAGATACCCTGGGTGAATTCTTTTGTGTCTCTCTCACATATGTTTAGAAAATGCTTTCTGACCTTTGTTTCTCCATCAGATTCCTCTCTCTCCTGCATTCCTTTCCCCTATCACGCTTCTCACTGTGGAACAGGGCGAGACCGCACAGCCTGTCTTGGAGCTCCCCCTGCTGTGGGATGCCCCCAAGATTTGTTCTGCTTGCTTATCTACCGCAAACAATGCAGCTTTGTCAAAAAGCTTTTTCTTTGAAATTTACCTCTCTTTTACTGATGTGCAGGCTGAATCAGATCAAAGAATTTGTTCCACGTAATGAATAACTGATAGGAATGATTGTCTAAAGGACATAGGTGGAACTCTTTTAGTCAGTGCAAGATTTCAATGAAGATTTCAGTGAAGATTTCAAGAAGTTGTTTTACTAGACTGAATACATTAGGATCCTGAACTCTTTACTTTCTACAATATGTAAATGTTGTGTGCTTATAATTTAAAACCAAGCGTGGTTAAAAGGTAAGGTGCGGTACCAACACAATTTCTGCTTGTCTGACTGCAGGCCTGAGTCACTTTGTAGTAACATGGGTCCCTATAGACTTGTCATGATGCCTAGACCAGTCTGTACTTTAAAACAGTGAAGGGGAAACTTCTCTCGGAGAAAAATTCTGAGACATCCAACTACCCTTGGCACCTAACCTAAGTATCTGGTGGCAATAGATGTGATCTGTGAGAAAGTAAAAAATATTTTATTTCTGAAGATCAAGACATAAGACAATTCCAATTACTTTCTGTTTCAAAATCATGCTGATTTATATGCTAAATATTTGCCTTCTTTTCTTTCCCTGATAATATCTTTTCTGAAAATATTGGTATTTGATTTGGTCCTATGCATACGTCCATAATGTATTTGTGAGAGGCAATGAAGAAGCAAAGAAATTTAATTACCTGATCCTCTTTCATCAGCCTTTCCAGGAAGAATATTGATGGAAAAATCAATTCTTTATTATGCTTGTGGACATTTGCTGGTATTGTTATAGTAATAGATATTGCTAAATGCCTTGATGAGCTTTCTTCCCTTCAGGGCTTGCCAGAATTGCTAGGCTTCCTGTTTTGTAAAAAAGTATCTTTGCAATCTTTTTAATCCCCCAGACTAAAGAATCAGGGACTGTTGCAAGGCCAAACAAACAAACAAACAAACAAAAAAACCGCTAAGCTGAAAAGTTTTATCTTTGAAGGGAGCAAGTATTTGTTAGGCTATATCCTTGGTAATGCATGGAGTTGAAAGGCTGAAACCATGATCCTGACTTTTTTTCAGAAAGAATTTTGCAACTGTAAGTCCTACAGGTTTCTAAACTGGTGCAGCAGAGATTTATGCTCTTATAAAGGACAAAGAAGGATTATATATTGAAATAAAAACATTCAACTTTAATTTTTGAAATAATGGTTTATCCTTTATTAAGTATTGTTTGAGAATTCCTTGAATTTTCCTATATTTTCAGGATTATGTGATGTCAGGATCAGGGAGATGTCAGTGCTCTGAACTCAGGAAATGTATTGAGATAAGCAGAACATACTGGCTACCTTTGATCCTAAAATGTATTAAGAAAGGGACAGCTTATGCAAAAATATTTTACTTTTCAGATGCCCTGAGAACTTTCAGCCATCTTTATTACAAAGTTTTTATTTAAGCTGAAACATTTTGATTGAGTAAGACAAATACTTATTTGAACTAATTATACATGAATTGTGACAAAGACATGATTTGAGTATAAAGTATAAACTAGAAACGAATCAGTTTAGAAACCTCATAAAGTGAAAGGATGCAAAGAGGACTGGAAATCCAAGGGAATTAAGACTATTTTTACAAGATTATTAGGTGAATCATCATAGCAGTCCACTTTATACAGTATGAGATGTAAGCTGTCAACCTGTCAATATTTAGAAATAAAAGGATTTAATTGTTTTTTTCTTCCATTGGTGTAGCAGGCAGAACAGAAATCAACTTGGGAAAAAATTCCAAAAATTAAAAAATTGTGAAAAGTAGTATGTACTGATTAAATGAGGGAGTTTAACCAATTTTACTTCTCCAGCCAAGAATTGAAAGATAGTCCAGTGGCAGCACAGACATGGGGACAGGAACACAATGGTTTAATAAGGGAATATAAATTTCTAATTCAATTCCTGTTGCGTAAAGTACAGCCTGTATTTCAGTATCTTTCTTTCCACAGACTGTGACACATGAGTGGTGCCAAGGCAACTGTGAGATGTAATAGTTGTCTAAAGTTAAAAAAAACTTTCATTCAGGCGTTGCTCTGACTATGCATTCATTATGAGGAGTGGAAACTATTGTCAAGACAAGGTAGCAAAACAAACATCATGACATCTATTAAATATATATTAAATAATTTAAATGCTGGTTTTCTTGTCTATTGATAGTCCCCAATGCATTGATAAACTTTAAAGATCCTACTCTGGAAAATAAAAACAACAAGAAAAAACTGTATTAGTAGCACAGTGCTGTTGATAAATCTAAGAAAAAAAATGTCCTGAAAGATTTGATGACCTGAACACATTCATAAATTTGCTACTACACTAGTAAGATACACTTTCTTCAGTAACTCCATGTATACAGTTCTTGTACTAAGGAAATGGCAACTTTTTCCACCACTTCCCAAAAAGCCCCCAAATTAACAAAACATTAGAATGCTCTGGAAGCATCCCCAAGGCCCTTTGAGGCACATTAAGTGTTAGGACCCTACCTGCACGCCCCTCTGATCTGCAGCAATCCATCAGCTGAAGTGTGCAGCTACAAAATGTGTCAGAGTTAGAGAACAAAGGGATGAGCATATTCTACAAAAGAACAACAGGGCTTCCTTAATGCAGCACATCTTGAAGCATTGAAATTTTCTGAGATACTGCATTAGAAATGAAGAATAATTTTACATTATAAGAACAAGTTCTGCTGTCATAAAAGACTAAACCATCTATTGATGTGTTTTCAGTGGGAGTTTTGTTCACCTAGAAGCAGATAATTTGTCTCAATGTCATAGTTCACAGTATACTCAGATTTATTCCTATTCTTTTCATCTTAACATCACCTCCTGGTAGGACTGGAATATGTAGGAAAGAAAAAGAAAAGATAGCTTGGTTTCTTGGATCTGATTGTATTATTTCCTGCTGTGACAATCTATCGTTTATGATGAAAGAGTGTTAACGTTGTTAACTTTAAGGAGAAAAAATAAATCTTCCTTTAATTGAAGAGGAAAAGTAGCAAGTAAATAAAATTACTGCTTGGGCATGTTTATTTGGTCATTAGCAGGTTATTTTCATCTTCTATGACTGACAAAGTGTTGCCAGAAAAGGCAAAAGTGATTTTTACAGAATTACAAGCTAATGGATTTGGAGCTATGTGAAAATATTACTTCTAGTCATAGATATTTTCACTTACAGAATAAATTAGATACATAACTGATAGAAATATTTAATAGAGATACTCTGGTATTGTACTTATTCGTTTTACTGACATAAGTCGATTTCATTATGTTAGGCAAGCTAAAATATGTGCTTAAAAATGCTTTGTGATTAAACTGTTCATTAAAACATTAACGTTACTTTTCATATGGATATACTTACGGAAATAATAGTTTCTCTGGCCTTTTTTTAAGGATTTTAAGAATTAATTAAAGCTTATAGTTTGCTTATTTCTCTCTATAAATTAATTTTGCTGCAAAACTAAGAGGGATTAAAATCCCTGTTTAATTTTTTACCTATATATATATATATGAGGCCTTAAATAATGGAAGGACCTACAAAATCTTAAGTGTAAATACACTTTAAATACACTCTAGTGTATTTAACTCATCTGGGGTATTTTAGAACGAAATAATATAAACCCAAAATACAATCAACATGCACAATATTCAGTTAGTATAAAAATATTTCAAAACATATGCAGGGAATATCCAAATCATTCATTATCAGGTTTATTAGTCAAGTTAAATATAGAAAATCATGTGAAAGGGACTCATTTTGTAAAGTACTATTGCACATCTGAACACACCAATGAATTTATTAATGTCACTGGAGGAGGTCACACAGTATGCTGGGAGATACTGTAGGGAAAATATGGCTGAGAAGCTCGTCTCCATTAAATTCTGCTTGAGAAATTAATTTTGTTCCAGATTTCTGGAAGAAATCCTAAATTAACTTGCCATTACAAACTTCTTACAAATTTGCAATTATCAGAATAAATAATACTTTTGTTAAAGCATCAAGTATAAGAACTGTGACTCTGTTGCAGCAGAGAAGGACTAGTCTAGGACCCTTCATGACTGCAGCATTTTCTTATTTGGGATGCTCTCCTTTGATAGTGAAGGTATCCTCACCTGCAGGTACAAAATACCTGAGCACAAAATATGTGGCATGTCAATAAATAAGGTGTATTTTCTACTAAGTTATTAATAATAGGTGCACTCTTTTTGTTTGTTTTTAAACCAAGACAATGAAAATGTTTTGCAGGAGAGTTTGGGAAAGATTTCCTCATGGAAAAGGCCATTCTCTTCCATCTCTGTGATCAGCAGCAGTGAGCAGCAGGATGCTGTCCTGGGTTGCACACTCAGCCATTGAAGCAAACTTGTTGTGAGGTTTCAGATGTAGGAAGGGCTGTGAGGGACAGGACTGGAGCAGTTCCTGGAGAGAGACCGAGCCTGGGAAGAGCAGGCAGAGCTGCTTGGTGCACCCACAGCCCTGGCAGCATATCTGTCCACTATTTCCTAATGGCATTGAAGAGTTTGAAAACAGCATTTACTGTCTGGTTGCAATTCCAGCTCTATCTGCTGGAGCCAGAAATGGATGCAGTTATTGTTACAGTCAGGAATAGTTAAGCTGTGATTTCTCTAGGGGCTGAGTAATGATATCCATTTCTGGGTCCTTTTCTGCCTTTGCGTTTTATTCTGTGGCTTTGTGTTAATGACTAAATGGAACCTAGGCTCCTCCTTTCTTCTGTTTTTGTTTTTTTTTACACTATTTGGGAACTGATTTTGTTTCCTAAAAAAATGAAATGCTGTGAGATAATGGTGTGCAGGTGTATTCCTCTGGTTCTGGGAAAATGGAGTTAAACATCTGCAGGTCAGGTAGCAACCTCATCTCTTCTTTAGGTGCACAGATAAATAGAAATGGGCTATTGGGAAACAAGGACCTTATAGGAAACCCATCATGATAAAAATGCAGAGTTTGATCCAGTTTTACTGTTTAGATTTGGACTTAAATTTGTTGTTGTTGTTGCAAGTAATTGGCTACTAAATCTTGGCTGTACAGGTAAGGAAAATCTTCCTACCTGTGGTTGCATCCAGTTGTAATCAATCTAATTCAGTTCCACTGGGCCACAGGCAATTATGATAAAGAACTTTTTCCTTCAGAGCATCCTGTTCAGCTCATCTTCAGAATATCTTTGGTTCTGTGTGTATGGCTGAGGAGAATCAACAGTCTTCATTCTACAGCTCGTATTAGGAGTATAACGCTTATAAATATCCTATTATCTATAGGATATATCTATAGGATATATTTATATTTATAGCAAAGTAAAATTTTATGAAAAGTCACAGTTTGTAATTTTCAGTTTTGCTAGCAGGACTTCAAAATTTTTGCTATTACTGGAATGCTATGCTACTATATGCAAGTATTTGAGGGTGTTATTCTTTCATATGTTAGCAATCGTGGAAGCATTTTTCTATTTGTCCTTAATGCTGAGACATGTGAATTAGGAGACGGGGAGGGAAGAGAAGAGAATGCAAGAGAAGGGTGTTGTTTCCTTGGCAACAGGCACTCTGCTGCTCAGGGCACAGGTGGCATCTGTCTTAAAGATTGTTTAACAAAACATGCAGGAAAATATGAAACAAAGCCCAGAATTTCTGTGGAAAGAGAAGGATTTTCTCGATCAGCCTCAAATAACTCCAAACACTCCCAAAAAAGTCTCAGCTGTTTTGGATGTGAATTTGAATAAAAATTAATAGCAAACAAACATTTATGTTCATTTTTAAAAAGAAAATAAGGTCAGGGAAAATATCCTAGAAATGAGTGAATTCTGGTAATCACTGGCCCTGATATTGCCAAGTTATAATGGTCAGCTTTAAGTTGGAAATAATTTTGGAGAGATGGGACCCTCACAGATGTCAGAAGCTGGCTAAGCAAGTTGCAGCTTTTGAGGCAACCTGGCATCACTGGCACTGGGAATGCTGAAAGCAATTTGGAAGTTATCTTCTGTGGGTGTTCTTCTGGTAAGGAGCATGTTATGCTTTTTGTTTTCTGCAATGTAAAGATAACCTGAGAGTCAGTGTAAAAAGAAGAATGCATAATATACTCATGTACTTTTGGGTCTATATTCTGTTCTGAATTTTCACAATTAGTGATTCTCAAAACTTTTTTAAGACTCTTTTCTGACTTTGCTACTCTTCCATTAGACATAAATTCAGAGGAATGAAATTCATGTTCAACTTCCTGCAAATTAAGTTGAACAATGTCCTTTTCTCTGAAACTTTACTTTTAGATGAAATTGTCTTCAATTAGTTGTTTGGATACACCACTTTTGAAATGAAAATTAAATTGTTCATGTGTATATTCACTTATGTCTGGAATTGCAGCAGTTACATCATAAAAATACATGGCAAATGTGGTAGATGTAGGTAGCATGTGTGTACTGCAAAAATCACTAACACCAATGAAAATAAAATAAATGTCCATTTTATAGAAAACTGTATTTTCTTATCAAGTGTTTTCAAAGACAGCCTGCTTGATTTTGCTGTTTGGAAGCCCTATTTTTTCCCAAGTGTTTGGAAAAGCAGAGGGCTGAAGCAAATCATGTTTGGTTATTTGGTGAGAACTTGGGAAAAAAAAAAGACAGCACAGAAAGAGGGATGATTCAACCTAGACATAAAAAAGAAATTTTTGGGGATGAGTGTAGTGAAAAAACATAACAAGTTTCCCAGAGAGATGGTGGATGTCCTTTTCCTGGAAACAAGTAAGACAAAGGTGGAGAGGCCTCTGAGTAACCTGATCTAGTTGAAGATGTCCCTGCTCATTGCTGAGGGGCTGCACTAGATGACCTTTAAGGGTCCCTTCCAACACAAACCATTCTATTGATATTCTATGATTCTGTGATGCAGGTGTATGGCCAGGCACATGCGGTGCAGCCCAAACGTATGGGTCCAGTTGCAGGATCGTGGCTCTTCCCAACAAACCCTAAAATTTTCATGATTAAACTTCTTGGGGTTTTGCTTCCTTTCCATTTGCTTTACTGGATGCAGGCGAGAGATAAATGAAATTCATAGGTGTACAAAAGATGAAAGCAGCAGCACAGCAGCTCTGTGTTTCATTGGACTTCTGGAAGCATCTTTTTAAGCACTGAGGGAGAAATAGATTGATTTGCTATTTGTGACAAGTAATCCATAGAAACTTTATGGAAAGTCCAACGAGAGTGAAGAAATACTAAAAATTTCACTGCCTTCCAACAACTTGCCACATTTCTTTCTTAAAAACATCAGTGTTTGCCCTGTTTTTAGCAGGGATCTCCAGAGCTCCCTTCAATCCAAGTATTCTGAGTTCTATGTATATGTACTAAAAGAAGCAGCACAGTATATAAAGGGTTAAATATTCTATTGCATACAGGTGATTGCTAGCTCCTGAATATTTCTTGAGAAATTTAGGATGGAGAAAATATGTGATCTATTGCAATTTTACACATTTTAGGCTGTAATTAAGATATGTGGGTATTGAGGGTAGATCTGCAGAAATGTTAAAACATTTATCAAAATATATTGAAGGATATTTTAGATCATAAATTCTAAATGTAATTGTCTTCTGGGTGCTTTTTAAGAGATGAGACATTGCAGTTGGATTGGTTTTGGTGCCCTGATTATTGACACTTAATAGATAAAAGCTCTACATAACTTTCAGTAAAGGATTTTATATTAAAGGCCAGAATACCCATTCTTATATAACACAGTGCCAGCTATTAGAAACATACTTTTCTTGGGCTCCTACTTACAAATTAAAGGACAAGAAAGCAAAGAAATTTGCACCAAATTATGTATGCTCACTGGGTACAAACAAGAAGCAAACAGATTTCCTGGCTTATAATCACAGACTTCACATTTCAGAAGAGCAAATAGGTGTCTAATTACTTTCAAAAAAGATTTATAGTGAAGTATTGGGGAATTAGAAAATGTCAATATAAAAGTAGTTTCTTCAGTTCACATTGTTTTAGTGTGAGTGCTGTTTTGAAATCTTTAATTACATGGACACTGTGCTTTACATGAGTCCCACTCTGATGAAATAGGGAAGAAATGTTACTTATTTTTATTTAAAAATGCAGAGTCTGGTTCTGACCTAGGGCAAGTTTTATCCCTCATGATGATGTAATACAATGAAATATTCTGTTACCACCAGGGAAGATGCATTATTACATTCAGTAATTAAATTACAAGATTTCTGCATGACACAAGAACTATCTAAATATACCTGTAAAGTGGCACAATAATACCTATTGATAACTTTACACTAATCATGCTAATAGACATTTTTTTTGTCCAAGGATATTTTTTACTTTTTATCCCATTTTAAGAAAATTACTTACTCTTGCATATTAGTTTAAAGTGTTTGCATATTGCAGCTAAGAACTAAGAAGAAAGTATAATAAAAATTAGTTTAGTGTAGACCAGATAATCTCTAGGGAGTGTAATTTTGACATCTTTTGCTACCCAGAACCCAGTTTTACAGATTTTTTTTTACAACAATAACTGATCACCTTGCAGATGCCAAGCAATGCATGTTGAATTCAGTATTACTAGATACAAACTTACATCTCTTTATAGTTAATGTGTGTTGTATGCAGATGTAACATTCACCAATTATTGTCTCATTACAGATCAAAAATTGACTATTATCTTATATATCTAAGCAACACATTTACAAGATATTTATTGTGGAAAAATTTGATATTCTTAGTAAATAAAAAGTTACATTAACTCTGTCTTGCTAGTAAATAAGACTATTCTAAAATATCCAGAGTGACAGGCATAAATTAATTAGACACAGGTACAATGGGTGGTTTTTTGGCAATTGGTATTGCCACATTACTGACTTCGGCTTTATAACATGTAAGGCTATATGGATTTCATATTCTGTGCATCTGTAATTAAGATGTTTAATAATTCAAAGCAAATGAAAACAAAAAATGGATGATTTGGTAAGCCTTAGAATTAAGGAACTTTTCTGCTTATGTTTTTTATAATTGCCCAGGAAAAAAAAAAAATTATAGTGATGCTGCAAAGATTATAAGAAGAATTTATTGTGTTTCATTTATATTCACAATTATGCTAAAGAATCCTCATCAGCTCTTAAATGAATGACTCTTCATAATACAGTACCCTACAAAGTGCATGTGTTTCTGGAGTGTCTATCAGTTTGAAATCTGGGTGGATATAGATGAGAATTAGAATCATAGAATTGAATCATAGAGTGGTTTGGGATGGAAGGGACCTTAAAGGTCATCTAGTTCCAATCCCAATGCCATGGGTAGGGATGTCACCCACTAGACCAGGTTGTTCAGGGCCCCATCTAACCTGACCTTGAACACTTCCAGTGACAGGGCATCCACAGTGTCTCTGGGCAAACTGCTCCAGTGCTTCAGCAACCTCTGAGTAGAGAATTTCTTGGTAACATCTAATCTAAACCTGCCTTCTTTCAAAGGTTCTTTCAAAGGTTCTTAAAATAGTTCTTTAAAACCATTGCCCCTTGTCCTGTCACTATCTGATTATAGACCTCCACATTTTTATAAGACTCCTCCAGGCAGTGGAGGATTTGCCTGGCCACAGACAGGAATATTTATTGCAGAACCAGTGTGTTAGCCATGTGTTATGACCTAAACTTTTGAACTATTTGTCTGTGTAACTTTTGCTAAACAGAGAGCTGGTTTTCCCCATGTTGTAAGGAAACCTGAGGTTACTAGTTCTTAGATTTAGTCTGGTATGCTAGATAGCATGGATCATGGACTTCTTGGTTCAGCCAGGACTTGTGGGAAGCAGTTGTTCTGTAAGTGCCTATTATTTCTTAAGTGATTCCAGCATTGCATTCACCTGCTTGTCCCTTCTTAATGTATTTCTGGGAAGTGCTGTCTCACTGGTTATGGGCAATAAAACAGCAGTTTCTCATGTAAAACTTCCTTATCCTGCCTCTGTAAATATTATTGAGAAAAGGATACAGGCGTTATCAAAATAACTAATTGGAAAATATGGTGTCTATGGATGAGGATGCTACTAGCATAATCTTATCATCCATACTTTCCCATGTATAGAACCTTTTTGTGTTCTTCCCCTTTAACAAATATAAGGCTGTTTCTGTTATCTTGATTGTATTTTGGTGATATCATAGGCCATTTTTCCTAACTTCTGGGAATAACACAGGATTTTCATTGCCATAGCAACTTTTGAAATCCTTAAAATATAGTGTATCACATGTTCTTTACTTTGGAATGAAGTCCTGAAAAGTATATCAGAAATTTTATATTTCATACTGCTAAAGTAGTTATGTAGTTATGCACAAAGTAATACATAACCTTTAAAAAAAGACCTATGAGATTAGGTTATCAGCTACATGTATTCATTTTCCAGAGGTATGTTTTTCATTGAAATGTTTGAAGACTTTTGGAGTTATAACTACCACACCCACTCTTTAAATATAAGGGAAGTTGTGAAGAGGGGAATTGCAGTGGTGAAGAAGACAGAGCAGCAGTGGACAGAAGGCAATTCAATACTACGACTTCTCTAAAATCCTTTAATTAATCTCTTTAAAACACGTTTTCTGCTCTAGCCATCCTGGTTTTCAATTATGTGATTTAGAAGCCTGCATAATGCTCAAATGAGATTTACACATAAAGGTATGCCCATAATTCAGGCTTGAAAAATTAGGTATGGAAAATATGCATTCATAGGTGAAACCTCATCAGTGGTTTATCCTACCTGGTAGCCATGGGAAACAGGCTTTCCTAAAAGGCCTAACGTCCCTGGCATGGGAGCTGTTGCAGCAAGCAGGATTGTCAGATGCAGCCAGAACTGCAACTCTCAGTCACTCCACAGAGTCACACGGGATCCCTGAGGAACCTGAAGGGACGTGAAGGAAGTGATTCTATGCTAACCTAAGGAGAGATATATGAAAGACAGAAAATGTTCAGGAGGAGGGAAGAAAACAGTATTGGGTGATAGAAATGCTGCTGTAGGTGGTAAATAACATTTTATTTTCGTGATGAAAACTCAAACAACATTAGCCCACACATGCCTTTTCAGTTGTCAGTTCATCTATCTGTTAGTTTTTTCAGTCATAAACTGAAAGCAGAGGCATGCAAAGATGGCTTTCTCTGCCTAATGTCTGCCATCAGCATTTGAGAATTATTATTTTCAGAGTGGACATCTTTGATCTCTTTTACTAAGAAGAACAAATGCAAGAGTAGAAGGAGAGCTAATGCTCTGTGTGTTGTGGCAGTGCCATACAGAAGTCAGTTTTCAAGTATTCATTATCCAAGCATTTTTATTCCGCAGTCTAGTGAGAAGCAAATTATACTTCTTCATCTGGTTTCTACAAAAAAGGCTGAGAGGATTTGAATGTATTTGGGGGGAGGAACTAAAATTGCTCCAGATTTCTTCTTGTCTTTGTAATTCTTCCTCCAGCTGTGGCTTTAATTAGTTCTGCAACAGCACCACTGAGAATCTATCCTTCAGTGCCAACATTTGAACATTATAAATGTACATGCTCTTGCATGTAAAGAAAATAGGTTTACAAAGATGGAATTTCTTTCTAAAGTTGTATGTAATTTTGGGCTTTATGATTATTTCGGCTGCAGTATTTAAACTATCAGAGAATTTAGTCTAAATGATAACAGAAACTCATCCTTTCCATCCTCCATCTGCAGACACATACAAATATCAACGTACAAATACTGATTGCCAAGTGCTTCCTGGATGTGTCCTTCTCAATTGGCATTAGGGGACATGTCTGACTGACAAAATAAATAATGGTAGACAAACAGTACGAAATAACACTTTCAATATTTTTTAGTACTAATTCAATGTGTCATTGTTGTTAATAATATTATACTCTGGGTTTGTTCCTATATGTCATTTCCATAACATTCTTTCAACAGACCCCATTATAAAAGAATCTAGGAATCTAGCCCAGAATCCACAAGTACAAGCTACAATAAGAAAAGGTTACACACATTTCAAAATTGTCCTACGTATTTAAAAAGCAAAGCTCACATGGATTAGATTAAAAAAGATAAAAAACTAAGAATCAGTTTACACATCTAAGAGGTACAACTAGGACACTGATAACACTGTCTGCTTCCTACGAAGTCTCTAATTCCTTTTCCTGAGTTTCAAAACTGTTTTATAACATGTTACTAAAGGAAACAAGAAAATATTTAGCAATACATATGTGCTCTGAGCCAACATTTGTAGCCTAATTGTAGAGAACTGTTTGCAGAGCACCTGGGCTGCACAAAGACGATGGCAATAAGGAAGTTCTTAGTTTTAAATATAGAAAATAAAATTCTGACCTGCTGTGTGGAGGGCATGGAGTAATGCCTACAGCTGATGATTGCATGGTGTCAAATCAAGGAAAGGGAAAGGTATAAAGAATGTCTTGGCCTTCTCATTTCTATTCTCTTTTTATAAAACTGTGTTATTATTAGTTGTAACTACAGAGTTAGAATCACTGAGTCATAAAATCAGTTAACTTGGCAAACTTCTCTGTAAGCTACTTCATCCAATCTTCTGCTGACTGCAGGTCTAACATTGAAGATTGATCAAATTTCCCAGGGGCTTCATCAGTGAAGCTTTGAGCATCTAAGAGAGGGGAGATTCCATGAAAGTTTAGGGCAGCTGGTTTCTGTTCTTAATCATCATAATTGTGAAGGTTATTCTTTCCTTGTGTTTCCTTGTAGTATTTGAAATACTGCTTTGTGCAAACTGCTATTGGTTTTACATTATTCTCCATGAATGGCTGAGAGGAGTTCAGCTTTACCTCTCTATTTCCTTCCCATAGGTAGTTGAGTGCAGTAATTACTTATCCCTGCTATCCAGACCCTGTTCACTCTCCATTCCTCACCATGTGTCTCAGCAAGACATTCCTCCATTCAACTCTGACCAGTTTCCTACTGTCAATGGAAAAGTTCTGTGGTTGCTCCATTAATAGTCTGGAGTGCCTGAGGTAAAAGCCAGTCTGGCAGACAATTGAATAAGCCCCACTGAGGAAGTTAACACATTAACCTGGGCTAATAAGCCCCACTGAGAAACGGAATACATTAACTTGGTCTTATCTCTGTCCAGTACAATTACACAGCACAGCTTTCCAGTTTTTCCTGCACCTAAGTCTGCTAGCAGAAGCTTTGACACTGCCCGGCACCCAGCAGGGTATAAATTATTGCTGCTGTAGTTCAACAAGCAAATCTACAACTCTTTGTCAGAAGGTGGCATCCCTTGAAGGTCTGGCTATTTGAAAATCATGGATATTCTAGCTTTATACATAACAGTTATAGCCTCTTTAGCTGAATTAAAGCTAAACCAGTTACCCTAACCCCTTTGCTGGTTGCATGACATATAAAATCTTCTTCCCTTTCTAAGAACTGCTTTGCAGCTCTTTGATTACTGAAGCAAGCATGAGGAAAGAAGGAGATAGATTGTGCTATTTTAGGATAGCATACAGGGATGTGCATCATATTTTGATCCTCTGGGTCTGAAGAAGTAGCTAAAGCTGTTTGAACTGTCTGGCAAAGTTAGCTATACTCTACACCAGTACAATGCCTTAATGTGTTAAAACAGGAAAAAAAGAATACTTTAAAATAAAGAATTTTTTGCTAGCTGCTGATCTTTCCTTTGGCCTTGATATGAAAATTCCTTGTGGCATTTGTCACAGGTATTTTCTTATAATCTTCTTATTACTGCTATCCCCTAAGGGCAAAAGAATAGCTGTAATGAGAGCAAAAGAGGTGTCTTAAAAGCCTGTTTTGACAAACAGTGAAAATGTAAGTCAGCCTATAGATGTAAAATATGAAAGTGTCAGTTGTCAGCTTCTCCTGACTATAAATATTTTTAGCTTTCAAGTAATGAGAAATTTAGTTAATAATATTCATTCCTTCAGCCACTTAAGGTCTTCTTCAGCTTGTTTCTGCTGAATACTGTACCTGTTCCAAAAAATATTTCCACTCCTTTCTTTCCCTAAGAGTCATGCCCAGTATAAATTTCAGTTTTGCAAGGGCTCTAATTTAAGTCTAATAAAAGGCTCTTTGTCATACTTTTCTGCTAGGATTTTGTTATTAATTTCCATTTCTAAATCATTAAGAAAAACTATTAAATATAGAAAAACCCAGTGTTTTTAGTAAAATAAAATGTCAGCATTTGTAGGAGTGTATCATATGGACAAAATCATGACGATTTATAGGACCTCTAACAAATAACTTTTCCCTTCTGCTATTCTCCCCATTTTGCCCCAGTTATTGATTGACATCTAGATTGGTGTGTGCTTGGAGTCTCATCAATTGTGTTTAGTTGACAATTCCAAGAAGAGGTAGATTGTGAAGGAGACTCCAGGCTTTAGGCTTGTCAACAACGTATGGGGGTGATTGTGGTGTTTGCTGAGGGGAAGAGAATCAGAAACAGGACAGAAAAATGATGAATAGAAAAGCGCAGAGAGAAGTGTTTTACAGTGGCAATGGCCTCTAATGTGTGTCAAATCCAATTGTATAACCTTGTATTCCTCATGAGACTCTTCAGTGTCACTTCCAGACTGAGCTTTCGGACATTCGTTAATCATATTTTCACAGTACTTCTGCTGAAAGTATAATAGGTTGTAAATTCAGTAGCACTGAATAATAGGTTTTTTTGTCTTTGGTTTTAAGTTATTTACTTGCGGAAAGCTTTTTTTTGTTCAGCAGTTTCTGTGCATATGTAACTGAGATGACAGCATGCATGTTTTTAGACCAGTGAAGATGATATTTTTTAAAACACTAGTTCTTGACTGTTTATTGTTAGCACAATTTGGATTAATTACTAGAGAGAAACAGTCAACTGAGCAATGGTAAAATTCCTGGTGGTCTAGCCATATTTTAAATGCAGAGCACTTTTGTATCCTCTTATATAGTTCTTCCTATAACTAAGTAATTGTTATAATATTTTTTCAATTTGTGGTATGGATTTTTTTGATGGAATTAAATAGCGAAGAAACTTTAGTGATCTTAAAATGCCTTCAATATTTCACTTCTAGTCTATCTAAAATTTGATCTATCTATATGTACAATGACCAAAAACCTTTTTCTATGAAGATATGAGAACTCAAACTTTACTTGCATGTTTTGATATTAGTAAGTAGAGTTATATTCATTAATGCTAAAGTAAAACTAATTTTAAACTCAACTGCACAAAAATATATACTGGAAGCTAATGATTGTAGCTGGTAATTGAAATAAAATTTTTATTATATTGTCCACAGAAAGAGATAGATATTTTGTATAAAAGTTGTCAAAAACAAGTATTGTATTAAATTTTAAGTATTATAAGAAAGAAGATTCTTTAAAGAATTCAGATAGACTTTTGAATATCCAAGATATATCCAGTGTCCTATATGTATATTTATGTGCTAAGGTCACATTAACAGTGCAATAACATAAAAAAAATAGCATTAATACTGAAGGAGAAACAATTTCTTCTGGTGCTTCTGTAAGCATTTTTACATGCTATTGATAAAAGGAAAAATTGTAAGTTTCCATGTTCTAATGATTTTTTCTTAATGTTCTATTTTCTAGGTAAGTACTCTGTCTTTTTCTTCCTAACATTCCTCTCTGCCTTCTCGAAGTTCAGTGAAAGAGATAAAAATCAAGACAACAAAAATGAAGGTCCATTTGGTAAGAATTTACTTTGGTTTACATGCTCATCTGCTTTTTTTTGTTTTAATCAAAGAAATGCACCTGTTACAGAGGATTAGCTTGTGTGGGATTGGTGAGAGAACCCATTTAGAGCAACTGTTGGTGAAATGCTGGTGGCAGTGTTGGACTGCCCAGGCGAGCTGCAGGCAGCACTGCCTCCTCTCCGGGGTCTGGGTCACAGTGCCAGGTAATAATACTGTGTGTAAAGCAAAGGCTTTTCCATTTCCCATAAGGGTCAAATACATATCCTGAGAGTTTTCATGGCAGAAATCTCTGTGTTTGAACGTTGTTTGGCTCATATCAAAGAGGGAAGAAACTGCCCTTTTGGAAAAGGGCAGTTATACAAGTTATCTGGAGCAGTAATGAGGCTCTTACTAAAGCACAATTTGATCTTGCTTCCTTCAAGGGAAAAAAGGCAATTACAGGCAATAGCAAAAAGAGAAAAATAGGGGAAAATGCCTTTAACTGCAGTTCTTTTTAGTCTGTCTCACAACCATTTGATGGAGCAGTAGAACAGATGGCCTTCTGAACTTCTCCAAAATCTGTCTGTCTGTGCTGAATTGAAGCTATTTATGACATTACTGATCGCTTCCCTTGTAGTTACAGTTACAGGAATGCAGGATGCACCCTTAGCTAGCTAGACTGATAACTTTTAGTTAGAAGGCCAGACTGAGGAAACAGAGGAAGAGCAGAGGAGGAGACTGAGGATAATTACAAGGTAAATGACGCAAGTGAATGTTTTTAGAGCAGAAACATGAATCTCACACTCCAGTGGTTTTCAGGACCTAACAAAAGATATTTGAAGTGATGATGTCCTCTGGACTCACTCTCCAGATCGAAGTTTTGAAAGCTTAGTGGTGCTAAGGGGATTCCAGGGGTCCTGGACATGACCATGGAGGGCTGACATGGTAGCAGAGATGAATCTTATCCATCTACCTGTCCTTTGTAGTACCAGTGTCAAACTGGTAAATGCCCCAGGACTCATACTGGCTTAGAAATATATACATGTTTTATTGCAAAACACAAGATCTTGTGCTTGCTAGACAATAAAGCTTTTCTGACACATCTGAAAAATAATTATTAATTTTATCTTGTATGAATTTAATTTGCCTAGTTATACACTGCCTACATTAAGTTTTACTACATTTGTGTTCACACACATGCATATACACAAGCACACGTATGTATATCTGAAACCATGGGAAAGTCAAATAAATTATTTTTGAGCTAGATAGCTAGGAAAATGAAAATTAAAATATCTCAATAAAAAAATTTTACTTTAAAAAGGTCAAGACTAGACAGTAGTTACTGCAGTTTTAGGAATGATGGGTAAAGACCTGCATCTTGACCAAAAGCTAAAAGAATAGAAGCAATATTTTAGTGTTTCCCTCATTTTAAAAAATGGCTAGTAGAGCTTTTTAACACCTAAAGAAGTTCAGACATGGAGGAATATTGCCTTAAAAGGTTACATATTACTGAAAATAAGAGATTTTAATGTCTATTGTAATGCAAACTTCTTTCTGTCCATTGTACATAATTAAGTAATTTAATCTAGCTATAAAAATCAAATATTCCTCTAATAAAAGAAAACAAAAAAAGTTTAGAGGAGCAACAAGAACAAATCAAAAGCCACACATGCTGTTTGTTTTCACATTTTACTGTTCCTTTAGTGTCTTCTTGGTGAATCTACATAGTGACTGTACTGAGGTGTTTAAAACTTCTGTATTTGTTTTGAGAAGATTAGGGAGAAAAATAATGGCTAATATTATGATAAAGATATATTTTTAAAGCTTTTCATAATAGATGTTATTTTTCAGAGTTATAGGAGATAATATACTTCCGGCAAAAAACGGTTTGATAAGGAGTATATTATCAAATCAACCTGTAGAGTGCAGCATGAGAGTTTTAGCATAGCAAGTGATTGGTTGAATAGGGAAATTAGAAATTTCACCAAGACTTCATTATTAGTTTAAAAATCCATGTAAATTGTTACTAGATTTTGCTGCTCAAGATAGTAAAATAGTATATCTTGTTCTTGGGTGTCATGGAATAGAAACTATCCTGCAAGGTGACTTTTTTTTTTGTAAAATATCTTTTGCTCGCAGTTCTAGAAAGAAAAAAAGCAAAACCATTTTAATAACCAGTAAAATCCTGTAAAGCTTTGAACACCGTGTTCCACCGTATTTTCCTTCAGAAGAATGCATTGTCTGTAAAGGGAGAGGTTAAGTATGTATTTTTGTATACGTAAAAATATGTATAAAACACACCTGTAATTATGTGTCCATTCCATGCAGCTTTAAAATTCCTGTAATTTAAAACACCCTTTGAGGGAGAGGAGTGAGTTCTGTGGTGTGGTAAAAATCAGCCATGACACATGGGCCTGCAACCTCTCCTTTTCTGGTGCTAGCAGATTGCATAGTGCTGTATGCTTTCTGTCAGAAAATTAGGTTGAATCTGACTTTTGTGAGTTCTTTGATAAGAAGCCTGCTGAGAACTGCCTGCTGTGATCCCTGTATTGCCATCCTCAAGGCCCAAATAATAGAACCATGCAGAAAGGGAGCCTCTAGGAGGGAAGGAATTGGGACTTGGAAGATAGAACGAGTGTCTTTTGTACCATGCAAAATAAAGAAACAGACATATTTCAAGGAAGATATTTTATTTATTTCTGCAGGGACCATTCAATGGTGCAAATTGTACTATTTAGATAATCTTGAGTATACTCATATCTTACAGTACCTCATGCATGCACAAGTGACAAGAGTTGAGAAACAGCTCAAACGTAATTGCATTCTCATAAACACAGAGCAAGCTGAAATGAAATGCAGCCTTGCTTTGGAGTTGTTTTTAATTTTTAATTTTTTTAACCCAATCTTTTTTGTGTTTAAATATTGGCATTTTACATGCTAGTCACTTCTGCTGCTGTTTTTCTAACATGTTTTGTCAAACCAATTTAATATGCAGCTGTTCTTTCTGCTAGAGGAAAACTCTATGCAAATCATGTATTTAGCAGCAGAATCTTATTGACTTAAAAGCTTGAGGGTTTATTTTTTATGAAACCTTTGTTGTCTAGCATAGAGTGGGCTTTTACCAGGTTTTGAATGCATTTTCCTTGTCATCCCTATGCTTGTTGCATTATAGTGCAGACTCAGAATTAAGCACTGTGAATGTGTTCTTCAAAAGACCAAATAATGTATCTTCTAACAGGCTGTTACAGGAATTAAAGCTGTGAAATCATAAGGACAGGAGTAGTAAATTGTAGTTTTGGAACAAATGTGCTAATAAAAGAGGAACAATCAAGTAGTGTGTGCTACAGATGATGATAGCAGAAATGGAAATGTACTTGGTTTGTGTTGTTGCAGCTAAGATAAGCTGGAAATCTTTGTTGTTATCTCAGTTTGAGGCAAGTACTCTCACATGTTTAAGATAACATCAGATAACTATAAGTTTACTGCATACTTTCCATATTTGGAATGCATGTAAAATGACTAACATAATATAGTTTGCTCACCCTCCTACATAATCCTAATACAAATAAGTCTGCACTATAGAGCTAGATGACTTTGGTACAGTGACCCTCTCGCATATAGAAAATGCAGGGTATCTAGAGGGAAATTACAGGATCTGTGCTTTTCCACTTAATTTTAGGTTTGTCACTGATCTGAGGGTAGTAATCCTTTGGTAAATTTTTCTAAATTGCTCCACTGAGTAAGTAATAAAAAGATAGAGGTCCTTTTCCCTGCATCACAAATGAGATTGTGGCAGTTAGACAGAATGTGTTCTTTGCTCTCTGTAACAAATTTCCACAGCTTTTGGATTTTTTTTAAAAATTAGTAAAATTTTTAGTATTACTTTTTGAGGGCAGAAAAGTATCCTGTTTCCTGTCTCTTCTGTAAGTTGAGTGCTCTTTATTTCATTTTTGACCTGGAACAAACAAATACAGTGCAACATGCCAATCTGCACCCTGTCATCAGAGTTGCACAGGAAACTTTCAGCATTGTTGGATGAACATAAAATTTATTTTATTTCTCTCTGTCCTGTCTCTCAGCACAACCTGTCCTTTTTTACCAGCAAGACTCTATTCCCCACCTTCTCCCCTAACCCATATATCCTTTGGGCATATGCTATATTTGTTGTCCCCAACCTTGTCTTTCATTGGTGTCTTCCAGAAAACAAAGCAAAAAATTGTCCCATATTTACAAATATTTTAGTCTTCTAAAAAGTGAAAGACCATATTTTGAGATCTTGTTGATGTGTTCTACACATAAGTCGTACACAACTATACTATATCATTATGCTATCCTGCAAAATTTTACTCTTGTTTCTTCTACATCTTAGCCTTTTTTGCTTCAAAAGTTTGTCATGGAAATAACTTGTCAGACATAAACCATCGTGAATCTGATCTTTTTTAGTTGCTGGTGTTCTCAACAGAAAATCCCACCATATTCTTAAACTATATTTGGATGAGACTGTCTTGGTCTGAAATGGAACTATGATGTACAATGACTACATCCAGAGTACAAATTCACTTATGTAACTCCGAACTCTGATTTCACATTATTATGGCATCCAAATACCTTCATTAAAATTGACTCTGTTACATGCTTTGTACCACAGAAGGTTTCTCTTTGTACTGTGTTCCTTCCTCAGACCTACAATCAGTTTGCTGTGATTCATGAGCAGTCTCATTTTGGCCTTTTTCAAACTGCTCTGCTTACACCACTTCTTTCTGCAGAATTCTTTTTCAAATGGCTGTTTCCTTAACTGGAAGTGCACAAAGGCTTTGAGCACAATAATGGCTAAACTTCCTTAAAGAAAGGACTCTTCACAGCAACATCAACTGAAATCAGTTACTAAAGTTGCTTCAAAACTCCACTGAAATCAAGATATTAATTAATTGGTAACATCTGCAAAATTTTACTTTCATCCTTGCTTCATTGTATCAAAAGAACAACACTATACATTCTTCTCTGTAATTTCTGGAAATAAAAAAAAGGTGACCAAGTTTGTCTGAATAGATGAAAAGACTGTAAGTTCACACAGAGGGCTCTGTCTTGCTATGATCACAGAGTGTATCTTTGAGTATCTCTTCCATCAAAATGAAAGCTTGCTGTATCCACATGTCCACATTCAAGTAAAACTCTCAGAGTCTATCTTGGAGACAGAGCAGTTCTCAAAATGTTCTAACAAGCAACACGATGTTCAGCTGTGTCAAACATATAAAGTTAGCAGGATCATATGACAAATTTAAGAGTGGCATTAAAGTCTGACTGATTATGCTGGCGCTCCTCATTTCCACCATCCTGAGGGGATAAAATCTTGTCAGTTGTCCACAATCGAATCTACACTGACACTTACATAAAATAAAAGGGATTGTCAGCTTTATAACATGCCCAAAACCAGCTCTGAAAATAACTTGCCTGCTTTTCTCTCAGGGCTTGCTAGGCAATGTTCCTGAAATTTTTCCCTGGTGTTTTACCTGCTGCAGTTATACCTAAGATAGCATCATGTGTCGTCTCATGCTGTTCTCAGGTTTAACCTCAAGCTATAGAAAATATTAAAGTGTTGACAAGGGTCACCTTAGCATTTGTATTTATAATGTACTAATTAACATCAACACTACAGAGCAGATTTATTTAATTTTCTCCACTAGTTTAAGGCTCTGATAACACAGGAGTAGGTGGCCTTTACCTGGTAATCTTTAGCAGTTCGAATGAGAAGTTTGAATGGACTTCAAATTTAAGGTCATGAAAGGAAAATCAGCCTTTGGTATAAAGCTGCAAGAGCTTTGTGGTGATGGTTATTTACACTTTACTGTAAAGTACTGTGCAGGAACAATTATTTACAATACTTGAGATAAGGTCTTGTTTTCAATTCTTCTCCTCACTTATATATTGATCTTCAACACATGCTCATCAAATTTGGAAGGAGCATGAAACAATATTTGCAAATAATTAGTGACTGTATTGTTCTCCCTCTTGCTCTACATCTTACCCCAGGAAGTGGTATGACTCATTTCATACAATGAAGCCATTTTGTAAAGAAATATTTTCTATGAGATGGTGGTGGCTTGCTTTTATCGTGATAGAAATCAGAATTTATCCATAATAGATATAGAATGCAAACAGGTATATCCATTATATTGGAAGAGAGGATGACTAAATACTATTATTTTAAACACTTTGAAAAGGGGAAAGGAAACCCTACCCAGCATTTCCTACAAGTGAAATTAAACCATTCCTTTACTACAAAAAGCAAATCATAATAACATACCTGTCACACCACATGCAGCAATGCAGGATCTGTGTCCCTGTGTGTGAAAGCAGATCCTCTATTCATTTCAGTTGAAAATCAACATGTAATTTTCTCTGCAGTGCCTGAAGTTTATTTGTAGCAGACATCAGGAACTGGGATGATAGTATCAAGGAAAAGAGTCCAATACTCAACATGAACACAAGAAGTGTTACAGCTATCATAGTGAATATGCTGAAGTGTAGTACTTATAAGATCTCTGTGGAAAGAAGGGCATTTGTTTTTTGTATACAGACTGTGTTTTATGTAGTATTTTCATAACTGTGAATATTCTCACCTTTTCAATTTGCTTTATCTGCTACAGCATACTTATAATTCCATACCGAAAGAAATGCATTAAGAAACATATGTGTAGCAAACTTTGACATTCTAATTTTATAAAGGATTAAATTATCCTTATTTAATAAAAATTAATTTTGACTGTGCATAATGGACTGATAGTCCTGAGATATTTAATTGTGAGCTTTTACTAAGGACCCTAGGTTTATGTATTCAATGAGATGACAGGACAGTTTCTTATTTTATTTTCACTGTTCTTTGTGGAGAATCCCCTTACCATTTTTTTGCCCTTTTAAAAAGCAACTCAGTCCCACAGGCAATAGAACATTGTGAGTCCTGACTGGGAAAAAAGTCTGTCAGTTCTCTAGTTCACTTTTCTGAAGTGTTCAACAGGATAATATCTGTGTCTGTATATTTATCTTTACAGTAACCTGAACGTCTAAAATGGTAGCAATTCTGATATTGTCCAATACAGGAAGATTAACGCCAAAAATATGCATCATAGATATACACATATTTTGGGTATTTAATTTAAAAACAATGATCTGATTTTTTGATTTTGTGTTTGTTTTTTATGGCATCATTTTGGTCACATCTCTTACCAAAAACAAATGAAGGTACAACATTTCCACAAGAGGGGCAATAAGGATCCCATGATAGACCTAGTTAAAGGCAGACATCACTACTGTAGACACGACCTTTGGGGTTGTTGCACTAGGCACTTTTAATGGAAGAGACAGCAGTATTCTCAGGAAATAATTTCTTTCGTTCTAGAAGCTCGAATACTCATCTTAGCAAAACATTACTTATTTCTTTGCTCTTTCAGTTAATAACTCGAATCAATTCACCAGGGGCTCAAATGAGCACCCTGGGCCACGCAGCAAGAGCAGGAGGGAGGCTGGATGTAGCTGAGTTGTGTCTATGTACGCACATGGACTCAGCTCTGACCGCGTGCGGCAGGGTCAAAGCTGCTGGGAGACACTCAGGATCTTAAGATGTTATTCTGCTTTCAAACACAAGGCAAATATATTCAAGTCTTAATTCCTAAACAAACCCTTACATCTTCAGATTGATAGATCATGTTAATCAGTGTTGTAAACAAGGTGCTGTGAAAATTTCTCAGAGCAAGAACTCAGCTTGTTAGGACGTACATCAAGCTGTATCCCGTAATTATGCTACATCACCCTGTTTTTAGAGCAGAAGTTCCTCCCTTTTCCTAGACAATGTAGAACTAAGACTCCTTTGCCTTAAGGGAAGGATGTCATTCTACCTTTTTTCCCAGCAGTTAGATTAAGTTGAAGGCATATCCTCCTGCTCTTTCTTTCATCCGTGATTTGTGTGGGGTGTGACAGCCGTGTTGACAATACCACTGTGAGAGGCTTTTTATTTTGTTTTGTTCTGTAGGAAGGTTTTAAAACAGCCTGGTTATATCATTCTGGGAAGTGATAAAGAACACTATTAGATCTATATTGTACATTTTTAAATGTCATGGAATGTGGAGGTGAATTTATACCAAATAGAGATATCTGCTCCTTACAGGTTTCTATGGTAATCAGAAAGCCTGTGTAATGTCAGTATTAGAGAGGACAGCATAGTTCTTCCCTCTGTTTGTGGAGTTGTTAATGAAAAAAAAGAAAGTTGAAAACTAACCAGAAGTTATAACCTTTAGAAACTGACAGTTTTTATTGGAAAATACCTCTCTTGAAAATTTATTGTCCATGGAAACCTGTGATGGAATACACAGCCTTTCACCTGTACATTTGCCATGGTTTTATACCCAGCCAGAGATGAAACATCACACAGCCACTTGTGCAACCCCTTTTCTCTTTCCCCCACCCCCCTTCCCAATGGAATGGGGAGGAGAATGAAAGCAAAACTTGAATATTGAGATTAGAACATTTTAATAATTGAAATAAAGTAAAATAAAATGATAATTTTAAATAATAAAAATTATATTATAAAGCAAAAAAACCCAAAGTGATGCACAATACAATTTCTCACCACCTGCTGCCAGAACCCCCTTCCCAAACCCAGATCAGCCACGCTTCCAGGCAACTCCCTCCTGTTCATATCCTGGGCATGACTTTGGTGTGGAATATGCCTTTGGTCAGTTAGGGTCACCTGTCCTCTCTGTGCTCCCTCCCGGTTTTGTTAGGGTTTT
>VZRO01008352.1:99682-241587 GCA_013397915.1 Daphoenositta chrysoptera | reverse complement strand
TTTTTTTGCATGCTTCCTCACTGGCAGAGCATGAGACAAGGGAAAATTAAAAGCCATTAACTTGGGATAAGTACCACTTAGCAAAACCCAAAACATCAGTGTGTTATCAGCACTGTTTTCACCTGAATTCAAAACACAGCACTGTAACAGCTATTTAGAAGAACTTAAGTCTACTCCAACTGAAACCAGGACAAGACTGTAAAGTCTAATTTAGCCCTGATGAAGAGTGTGCAAATACACAATACATATTTGGTTTTGGCAATATAAGAAATAAATGCATAGAAGGTGATATCACATAAAAAGTACAGAGGTCTATACCTAAAAACTGGACTCAGAAATTATTTGATTATTAACCTATACAAAATATAAAAAATATACAAAATATAAAATTTAATTCTAAATAGACAAATTTTTAGTTAGTGTGCCACAGAAGTAATGCACATTACCAGCACCTAACATTACTAAAATGTCTTTATTTTGACTATTCAATAAACAACATTGGCAATACTAACTTGATATTCTAAATATAGTGATAGCAGCTAATGTTCAAGGAAGATGTTCATTTGGAGAGATGAATAAACAGAATTGTTCTGCTGTGTAACTACTGCAGTATGCCATTAATGTCTTTTAATAAGTAACATTACATACAGTGACACTATCTATGCTTGCAGACTGAATTTAATAAGAGCTCCTGATTTTTTAATTGCTTCTATTCATCAGCTATTTTATGCCCTTAAATAATTTTTCTGTCAGAAGAATATGATTACTTTGCAATGAGATAGCTGAAATTCAATTTTTCGAACCTTTCTGGTTTTGTTGTTAAGAGGCATGACAAAGAAAGGGCAGGCTTCTGGGCCAGTGTTGCAAATGGGGTGCTGAGCTGGATGGACCCACTGCTGCTATTTTAATGGCTTAATGATATGTGAGGGAGAGAATAGAAGGCCTTCATTAAAGATTCCCTGGGTTATTTAATGAGATAAAGGGAAGCAAAAGTGTGTAGGAGTCAATTGAAAAAAAGGGTCTTCAAGGGCAGCAGCATGTAGTCCTACATTTCAATAGCAAAAGTGTATTGGCAGTTAAAAGAACATATGTTAAAACCAGATTCATCTTTGTAAGACAAATTTAAACATTAAAAATTGAAGCCAAGTATATGCCATTATGGAATATTTGTCTAACTCGTTTGAACTGGGGGTCTTTCCAGTATATATTTGATATGTACTACATAAAACCACTTTTGTTATCCCCATATGTAACAGACAGACTCACAATATGTCTATGCAATCTGTGTAGTGGTGTTAGCAAGAGCTGGTTCTTATTCACAACTTTATTGTATGACCCATATGTTATGAGTTTTTGTCTGTCTGTTTTGGCTGGCGCTTTGTAGGACATATAGCATACTTTCTCAGATTACTGTCAATCAGAGTACACTTAGCACTTAATAAAAAACCCATACAAATAGTTTTAGACAATTCAAGCAGTAGTCTTCTTTATAAGTAAATTAGCTGTACTTTTTTAGGAAATTCATCCTCTAAAAAATGGGAAGGACAATCAAATATTCATCAATCAAGAAGAAATGTGTTGAAATAACACTTGTATTCCCATATTTCTTTTGCCTATCAATTAAGAGTTAAATAATTGCCCATGTTCAGCAGTCAGGGAATGTTCAACAGCAATATTTAAAATAGTTATTTAGATAAATAAATATATTTAAAGGGAAAATCTTCAAAACAATTAAGGGGAGGGGAACTTTGTCCAACCTATTAATATATGTATTAGGGTTCTTAGTTATTACTGTATTCTGGACAGACCATATCTTCATCAGAAAAATTTGTCACATGTTGCAAACCATTTTCATGTCATCTCACAATTCTTTGTCAGTCAGAATATTTCTGGGGAGAAATTCTTGTCACAAGGAAAAAGGTCCAGTTAGTAGATAGGAACTGACACTATATAGATGAATTAAAATCTTTTCGTATGTTTGGGCTGTGAAGTGAGGAATATCTGCCTTTTCCTTAAAATGTTCTGTAGTCTAGTGAAGCCCATGACATTGGCTGAGGCCTTCTAGTCAAACCTCTGCAATCTAATAGTGGTAATGGGAGTAATAGAAGTCAAAATCTTCTGTAATTTCTCTCATACAGCAAAAGAAGATTTTGCTAATTATTCTTTAATATCTTGTTATTTCCTGGTGTCAAACACAAATCCAACTAACTTTTAAAAGTTTCGCAAGCATTCTTAAAATTTGATACGTAAAATAGTCATACTGTAACCCTAACCCTAACCCTAAACCTAACTCATACACCATATGCCAAAATGAATGTAATTCCTTAAAAGACACAAGGTTAGTATTCTACATTTCACTGGGACTTGGGCATATGAATAAAGCATAATAAAAACGTAGCTTTTGTTAACTTAAACATTCAAAAAAAGTATTTAAAAACTTCCCATAAGATCAGTAAATAGGAAGATGTTTGAATAATACTCGAATCTTCAATTACATTATGGGTACAAACTATGGTTAAGTTTAATTTCATTATTGTCAAGTGTTTTCAGATATTTAAATTAATGGGTATGTCAATACCAAATATCAATATCCATCCACCCAGTAAAATCTCAGATGGCTTAGTTTTACATCAACTTTAATATATCAGATTGAAAAATTGAAGGTATTTATTTCACATAAATGTTGATTTTAGAGAATTTTTGAATATTGTAACATACTGTAGACCACATCTTCATGGAAAATTTTAGATTGCTTTTAAGATATCAAAATTAACTGGTTTTAATTTTTCTGCAAAAATTCCATAAAAGTCAATCCCATCTCAAAATGCAATGATATATCCCAATGCTAAACTGTTCCATCGAAATTTCCCTTAAGGCTAATTTGACTATGGTCTAATTACCTGCACACACATTATTTTGGAAACGTGTCAAAGTAAGTTCACTTTTTCTGGGTGCATACTTTACAAAGGTGTTCAAGCTGAAGATGTATTTAGCATGTAGTTTCCAAAAATTCATCCTTCACTGAGGAACAAAAGAGCTCTCAGGTAAAAGACAAGTTCCATGGAGCATATCTGGTGTCAGCAAGACTTCCAAATTGTAATAGCTCCATACTTTGAATCCACCCAAATAAGATAAAAATAGTCATGTCCAACGGGCTGTTCAGATTTGTAGAAAATGCTTTGCAGTTGATATGATATTCCATCCCACATCTGACCACAGACCATTAAATGGGAAAATATCATTTGCCCTACATTTCCCAGTAAATTTCCCTGGCCTCTGGAGACAGACAGATGACTGGGAGGAAGACTGGGGCCTCCCAGCTCTTTCAGTCCCGTGCTGCTGAGGGTAACCTGGTGGCCGGGGCAGAGGCACCAGCATTGCAATGGAGAATTTACTGACCCAGCATGGCACCTGAACTGCTGTTGTGCCCACTTTAAGTCCTTCTTCGGTGAAGAATCTTCAATGCATAAATTAAATCAATTTTATATCTTGAACAAATATTTCCAGTTGTGCGTATGTACCCATTATGAAAAGGAAAGAAACTATTCCACTTCATTAACAAGGAAGAAACTGTTCCATATATAAAAAGACTGGTTTACAACCATCTTTAGTTGCACTTAAATGAACCCCAAATATAAACAAACAAACAAACAAAAAACCCAACCAAACAAGCATCCAATAAACAAGCTACAACTGAGAAAAACCCTTTTGATTTTACTCTGATCTGATTTTCTTAAATGATTTTTGATTTTTCTACTTTCCTTACCTTTTTCTCCTTTCTTTTTCTTTCTTAACTAAAATTAAGATCTAATAGGCAGGGTATTTGGGTTGCTTGCTTTTTAGCAAGGGTTTTTTTTTTCTCCATAATGACTGTATTTGCATATTGGAGAATGGTTACTTGAGGCTTAGGTTAGATATATTTATTTATTTTAGCTTTCTGTTGTACAAAGCTGAAGTAGTTTCTAAAGGATTTTTTAACTGCTGGTATTTTATACCCTAAGTAGAATCAGATGGAGCGTTATACTGATGTCACATTTAAAAGACTAGTGCAGAATTTCTGCTCTCATCTGTCACATTTTAATCTTTCAAAGGGTATGGACTTCTGTTTCCTTAGAGTGGCTGTTAATGCATTAAAAAGTTTACCTGGATTGAATTCAATCTTATAATAGCTGTGCATGCAAAATTATACTCCAGTTACACAGACAAAAGAGTTTCAGGACACAAACAGAATTAGGAACCACCTATAAAAAGTTGCATTTATCTGTTTTTATCCGATGCAAGGGAAGCACACATTATAGATGACTGTCCACCTTTTGCCTGTTTTTTTCATCACCTAACAAAGTCCTATGAGGACTTTGACACCTGCCAAGGGCTCGTGACAAATTGCTTGTTTCCAGCCCGGCACTGAGGGTGGCAGCACACAGAGCAGATGCACTGGGATTCCAGGCCAGACTCCCTGTCTGATGCAGCTGAGCTTTTGAACCCCTCATTCCACTTCATTTTTGGGGTTCCAAGGCAAGGCATGCCGCTTCCCATTCTGTTGGATACCTCTGTTACCTGTCTGCTTTCACTGAGGCATTGTGGGCACATTCTTGCCATTTGCCTCTTTTTCCTTCTCCAGTGCCCTGCAGCCTGGGAAAGGTAAATGTTGTCACCCCCTCTGGAGCCAAGCATAGGTTATTCCCCTTTTGGGAACATTGTTCTCACAAGGAGCCTTATCTTTTCTTCTGTCTTGTCTCCTGTTAGGTTTCCACCTTTGCAGCCTCCTTTGATTTAATGCTGGCAATTCAAAGGGATTAATACCAGCCAGATAGATTGAGATGCTTGTAATACTTATATATGATACACACAAAATACCCCTAGTTTTCCAGTTCTCGATGATAGAGTTTTTTTCTGTGCTGAAAATAAATTCTATCCCTCAGATTCTCATGCTGTAGCGTAAAATGCACTTCATAATTTGATTGTGTGTGAAAGTAGTACTGTAGTACTACTTTTCTGGATTTTTGTTATAGTTGGGACCTCTAAGAGCATTGCACAGAGAGCTGAGATAGCAGAGGCCAAGTAGATGTAGTTTCATAAATAAAGGCAATTCCACAGATAATTTTGAGTTGTTGAATTGTATAAAATGTATTACAGATATGAGAAAACAATTTTATATATTGCAGTTTTTCAAGGACAGAGTAGGGGAGTTATTCACATTTTGTTACTTTGTGTTAGTGGAAAATGCGTTGCTGTGCAATAAGAAACATACCTCAGAATAGAAAACTTCATAAAATAATAAGTTATATGATCTTCATTTTTTCTTTATAGAGGTAAAACTCTGAAACAACTTCTAGAGCAAATCTAATCAGTATGAGTACACAATCTCAGAAGTTATTTGACCTTTCCAAGTGTACCAGTGGGTAGATCCTCCTCCTTCCACTGTGATCTTTTGATATATTGAAAAACATCTCTTCTGGCCCACCTGCTGCTTCAAAGCAAATTCAGTCTGTGGCTTTTTCAGATATGAGTCTTAACTGATAAATTGTACTTTTGGTCTGTCTCCACAACAAAAAAAAGACAAAAAAGAAAGACAAATTATTAGGGAAAAGAGTAGTGCCCATGGGTGAGGGACATGGTTCCTGAGTGACTTTCTGCTTTATCTACTCAATCAGTAATTGGTTGGAGTGTGACTGGGTGGAAATAAACAGCCAGCTTCCTGCATCCATGAGGGTGACAGACGCAGGTGAGGTGAGGAGCATTCCAGGCACAGGACTGCTTGGCTCCTTTGGAGCAGCATACTTCCATGACATTGATTATGTAACATTTTGTTTCCAGTTTTCCCAGGAATGCATCCTTTGGGCTGTTAGTCTTGTGCTGCTTCTGTTGGGATAAAATGAGTTTACCACCTAGCTGTGATCACCTGGCTCTGGGGGAAGTGGCTAGATTCCAGAATGCTTGCACTCACGGATCGCCTTATGCTATTAACAAGCCAATTGATATTAAACAGCAAAGGAGACGGTATGAGACTTCATTATTCTTCAGCAAAGTGTTTGCATTGTCTACAGCTTGCTGCCTTTAAACCTTCTGTGCTTGTGTGTAGAGAGAGGGGGTGCTATATAAAAACCATTTCACTGTTAGCGGGTTTAATATTAGATCATGGAAGAAAAGCGTAATGAAAATGAAAAAGGTAAAATACCAGGTAACAGAAAAAAAATATAGCAGCAGAAAGTTATATTTGTACTGTGTGTATGTGCAGTTACCAATAATTAGAAAGTTTTTCAGGGATGAAAGGTAACTTAATTTTTAAATACAGGTAACTAAGGCTGTTGTCTTTAAATTTCAAGCAAAAAATATACTAGGAATTTGACTAGTGACAAATTATTAATTAATCCAATTTGTCAGATATTACGTACTACATTAGATATTTTCTATCTTTTTCCCTGGAATATGTTTGTTACATATTTTAGCAAAATAGCTGAAACAGCCTTTTGCATATTGTTCATTGTGGCAGAATTTCCATCCAATTTTATCAAACTGTGACATAAAAGGAAACTTTCTTTATTAATGGAATTGAAAGAGTTACTGAAACTTCCTGTGTGAAAAAGTCACTCTCCCTTGATTTTGTCCCAGTGGAAAAAAACCCCTGATGTCAGATCAGAGAACTGGTGATATCTGATAGGTGTTTTAGCAGAGGATATTTGAGTAAGAAAAGTGAGATTCTAATGAAAAAATTCGGCTTAAGAAAAAATTATCTTTTTACCAGCTGCCTTACCAAAAGTAATTTCAGATGAAATCAATATTTATAGTCCAAAATCCTTCATGTGCTTGTATAGTTCATAGTACTTTTTATTAAAATGACAAGATTACCTGTAGATTTTAATTAGAAAAAAAAAATTGACTAGGAGAATGAAAAATCTACTATGAAAACTTCAGTGAAAACCTACCTCCAGTTTAAAAAAAAATTGTGTTTTTACATAATATTTCTGATAATGTTAATTTTTAAAGAAATACTGTTAAAAAGGTAACCAAACAAATAAGAAAATTTTTAATAATATTTAAATGTAATGCTTGGAGAGCACCATGATTTTGCTGTAGAATCTAATTTCCTCATAAATGTTTACAGTTTGAAAAATCAGTGTAATACATAAATTTTCCCAAGATTTTATTTCCTTGTCCTAAGATAGTATCAGGCTATGCTTAAGCCTGAGTTTTGATTTTGGTATTAGAAGTGTATATTTCTCTGGTCTGTAGATGATTCCCCACCACGTGCAGTTGAGTGTTTGCTGAGTACATATTAATATAATTTCATCAGAGCTGGTGATATACTGAGAGGAAAAGACAAACCAACAGTGAAATACAAATGATCTTGTACAAATGCATAACTTGATTTTAAAACCAGTGGTTCATCTTTGTCTGTAAGCCAGAGAAATTTCCTCCATTACACTGTCTTAATAATGGGAAACATATTCCAGTCTCAGCTGTTTTTAAAGAACAGGGAGGCTGGTGCTAGCATCTGCTGAATATGGTGTGATATATCTGTCAGTCTCCATCTCCAGGGCCTTTCTAAGGTGTCACAACACTAATCTAGAAGCTGCTCCACCACTGCCTTTCAGAAAGGTGATGCTCTTGTTTAAAAACTGTTCTGGTTAAGACTTTAACCTTTATTATAATTGGTGTAATACTTTGGTCTCCATTTTTGTAAGAGGTTGAAGCATTGTATGACTATCTATTCTTCTCCTTCCTTTTGTGAGAGCTGAAACCCGTATCAGTTTAAAAACAACAAAATAGCATTAGTAATTGAAGATTTTCCACAGTTTCATAGTTTTTTACCTGTTGTTTCACCTTCTTTAGAAAACTCATATAAACAGTTCAGGATTTTACTTACAGTTGTGACTACTTGCTGACATTTTCAGGGAGAAGAGGTTCTATGTATAAGTTAATTTGAAATATACACAAATGTTATATGGGTCACATTACTCAGTGCATTAGTTTGAGTCAGGGCTTGTCAAAATTGTAGGTGAAGAATTTCTAAGCAAAATGTAATTATTAGTTTTGTTGTGCCAAGTGTTATTTAGGAGCTGGTAGGAGAGTAGAACTCAAAATATTTAAAAGGATTAAGGTGAATGAGAGTATTTATACAGTGGAAATGAAAATAAGTATTGTAACTTTGAAACCAGAACCTGAAGTAGATTATGCAACCTTTAAGATGACTGAGTCACTGAGAATGTTTCTGCCTCCAAACGCAGCAAATTAGTCTTTCTGAGTGCAGATTTGCAACAAGACTTTTCACGGCTAATAGAAAAAAGTGGAGAGTGTGGATAGAAGCACTTTTAGGGGAATTGTTTGCCATTAGGCAGCATTCGTTTATCTTGCTTTCAGTGGGTGTATGAGATACAACAGTTTTTCTCGAAGATCACACTCTGTGTTGCTTGACATGCAAGGTATCTCTTAGCTGACTTTGTTTTTGTCATCAACGCAAAATATCGTCAAGGCTTGGGGAGTTAATTGCATCTTTCATAACCAGGTACTCACAGGAAGTCAGAGGTAGACATGTCTAGGTTGTGGAGTTAGAAATACGAATTATTTTGATAAATGCAGGTCTCTTTTTAGAGGAAAGAACTATCACTTATATGTGCACATGTAAATGTTCTACGTACACACATACACACACAAATATATACATTTTGAAATGATGTAATTCTTGTTTTCATGGCTGCTACCAAAGCTAAGACAAGCATTTCTCTATTTCAATGGTGCTAGCTGGATGTTGTCCAGAGTGTCTTGAAAATTAAAACTTTTGACAGAAATGTATAACACCAAATTCCTTGATGATTTTCAAACTGATAATTCCATTTTTTCTTTAGTAAGAAATGTGTCAAATTTTTGTTTGAGAGGCAATTTTTGGTTTTAGATTTTTATATCGTAAGGCTTCCACAGGCTCATACAAAAAAAAATCCCCCAAAAATAAGAGAAATATTTCAGGTTTTTGATACCAGATACATTTCAATTAACCTAAAATGCAAGCCTTTTAAAATTTTGTGTCACTTGAAATTTCTGCATTAGTATTCTGTTGGGAATAGGATGAAATTTCAGAATTTCTGTACTACCAGTTGAAGCAAGAAGATTGTTTCTGACATTGTCCTGCCCCTGAGTACAAATAAGGGGTTTTGTCAAATCACCAAGCTAGTCATTTTGTAATGATTTCCATTAAATTTTTAAGTTGCAAAGACACAGTGGTTAGTACTTAGACTAATGGCAATGTTTTAGTTGCATCTGCATGTCCATAGAAACATAATGAAACAATCAGTGAGTCCTAATATATGGTGAACCATGTTGCAAAGCTCATCCTGTTCCAAGAAGGAAGACTTGCTTTTTTCTACTGAAAAAAAAAAAAAATACAGAGGGAAATTTTATCCAACATGTAGGGGGATAATGCTTTTCTTTGAAATACATCATACACACTGTTAGTGCAGTGCTTTGGTGGTCTGGTAGAGCTGGAAGTGACAACTTAATGAACACTTGGCTAGTCAGATATTGATATAAAACTTGAGTATTAAACCCTATCATTAGTGCTTCTTAATCTGTGGCATAAGCAGACACAAACCAGGGAGCTGAATAGCTGTTTAATTTATTTCTGTTCTGTTCTCATTTGGTGTGAGCAACTTCATTTCACAAGCAAGTCTTGCATTGTAACATTTTAGTACTCTATTTTGTCTGAAATTCTCTCTAAAAACTACTTTTTATTTTGGTGTAATCTTAATATGTGTTGCTTCATCATATGTAAACTGTGTCATGTTCTTTCAGTTTTCCCTATTGTAACTCTCCATTGGGTAGATTATTTTTGAAATTAAACTTCTGGACTATATAAAAGTAATGCTGCTTTAGTAGGTGATGGTGTGATCAAATCAGTGTAGTGGCAAACTGAGAAAGATCCTCAATTGACTTGCAATGTGGTTCCTCATGGTAAAATTCCCATTCCTTTTTCTACCTCATCCTCCACTGTGCTGGATGGTGTTTAGCTGGTTTGGGAGCAATCTGAACATAAGCAGAATTAGTCCAGCAAAGAAATAATGGCACTGTTTATTTTCAGAATTACAATGGCTCACAGAGTATCAAAGTAGTTTAGAAATAAATAGTTGGGATTTTTTATTGTAGCAATAAGTACTGGAGAGAAATTATTGAAGTGTACATGGCCTGTGGCATTTAGAATGCAGTTCACTAATCAGTTATTAAATATTACATAGTCAAGACCAGTGCCTGAGGGGGAGGGGAGAAGAGTATAACCAAGTCAGTAATTTTTCTTTACATCAATTTAGCTTGAAAATATGGTCTGATTTCAAACTTTCTGTTCACTGAGAGCAATGGTCTGAAACCAAGCATGGATATTTCCTAAAGGACCTGCCTTGGGTAACACTGTATTCCAGGCAAATACACCAATGGTGGATGGTGGGTTTATGCACATGGGGATGTGCCAAAAAAAGTTCTGAAATTTGAAATCTCTCATTCTGCCAGTGAGAATGTAAAATGCTGTTTCAGTCCTAAGAGAAAAGCAGCTCTGTCACTAACAACCAGTCTTAGACTGTTGACAGCCACACTTCCTAGTAGCTTTAAGTGAACATATCTAAGAAATTGCCTAAATAATTTGGCAATTCTTTATTTTCATACAGTGAAATAGATCAAGAGAAATAATGAGAACAAACAAGACCCATCCTTATAGGTTGAGGGGAAAGCTGGCTGAAGTACTGCAGTCACCTTGATAGTTGAGGCATGGGGCTGTGCCACCTCATTTCAGCTGATCTTTGGTAACAGCTCTTGCCTTTGCAGTGAGAAGAAAAGAAGTACCTCAGCTTCAGTTTCCACAAGTGTGATTTGAGAGCTTGGACGGACGTACAGAAAGTAAAATCAGATAACTCAGAACTCTCAGTCAGTGCTCTCAGCCAGCTGTTCTGCTCATAACATTGAAACAGATGTTTGATCTATTTGTGAATCAATTTCTGAGCCGTAGCCATGCCTGGATTTGGCCCTGGGTATTAATTTACTGTCCAATTTAGTGAGGCAGAATTACCTTCTCCTACTTTTATCTTTTAGATGATATAATATATTGTCAGAATTTAAAACTCAAACATTTAGCCTGTGGCTTGTGATAGCTTGAAAGGTTACACAACAGTCTGGCTTTGAAGAAGAATGAAAACTTTTTAAGCTTAGCTGCATATTTGAGCCTTAGTTTTCATGCTGAGAAGGTTAGTTAATGATTTATCACACAATCAATGTATATACACCTAGCAGACAATTAAGTTAAAAAAAAAATGAAAATTATGTCCAACAAATGTGATGCTCTTAGCAGGATAACTGGGCTAGCATTAAGGAAAACTACAGGAAAGTTTATACTACTATTCCCTGAGAGACTTGCAAGTAAACAAGTTGATGTGGTTTGGATTAAATTAGTATAAACTAATATCCATCTGATTTAAATGTATTTTCAGAAAATAGAAAACATAGAGTGTCAAGTAGGGTGAATTAAATGAACTTGTGTGGAGATCTTGATTTGAGTGGTGAAATAGAAGAACTTTGATGAAAATCTGAGAAGGGGTCAATAGGCTTAGTGGGACAGCTGAGATCAAATCCAGAAGAAATTCGGTGTAGACAAGCACAAAGTATTTAGAAGGAAAAAACAGACTATGTAAATAGGTGGGCAGCTCTGCAGACAGCTGTTAGAAGAGGACTTGTAGATTGTGGTGAATAGCAAACATGGTGGTGCTGCTCCATCTCAAATATACCAACAGAAACAAGCTGGGAAAGGAGCTCAGTGTGCTGAATATTTAACAGAACAACAAATTTAAATAAAAACAGATAAATATGAGGTTAAGACATTACCAAAAAAAAAAAAAAAAAAAAAACCCCAAGAAAACCTAAACTTTATGGCTCTGAACTACTAAGTTTCATTCAGAAACAAAATCTTGCTGTTTTAATAGTTCCCTGAAAACATTATCTCAGCATTGTTTAGCAGCCAAAAAAGAAGATTATATCCAGAGAAATGATGAAAATGTAAGGAACAGAAAGGGAAACTTTATGCCATTCTTTTTAGCTATGTTACAGCCATGTTTTGAATGTTAGCTGCTCTGATTTCTCTTAATTTCAAAAAAAAGAGTAGTTGAAAAAGCTACAGAAAATACAAACATGACGAAAAGCAGGAAATTCTGAGAAATTGAACAAAGACTAGGGATTTTCAGCTTAGAATAGAAGAACAACTGGGAAGTATGAGAAAGATTATGAAGAATATGGCTGGGTAACAGCTGCTCAGTGTCTTCTTCAGAACAATGACAAAGCACCCGTCAGGAGTAGGGAGTAGTTCTGCAACAGACCAAAGGAGACACCTTTCCATGAAATATGTAGTTAAGCTATGGAAATCCTCATCAAAGTATGTTGTTTCCATTGACTTTACATGGGTCAAAAAAGCAATTGAATATATTAATGGAAAAAATTCCCAAACTTTAGCTCAGGAAGTCTTCAGTCATTAAAAGATTTATTTAAACTATATTTTATATATATATATATATATATATGTTTGCAATAAGAGAATATTACTAGAGATTATTTACAAGCCACAATGGTCAGAATTAATTTAATACTTTAACAAATTTTATTTAGTCACTTCTATTCCTTCAATATGAAGAAATATTTAGAATATTAATACTTGGTTAATAAACAGGAACACCATGGAAGTTTAACCTTACTATTTATAATCTACAATAACTAATGCAAAACAATAATGCAAGAGGCAGAAATGGAAGCATACCTATTTCCTCATATACTTGTAACCAGGTGTCCTAGGAGCAGCGTGGTAATTAGCCAGTGTGTACTCAACAGGATGCTATTAACATCCCACATCCCCTACCCGCTCTTGTTTTTTGCAGTGTCTGAGGCAGAGCATGGCTCATAACGGGCTGTATGGAAAGTGTTGGAGGAACAACAGGATAAACAAGCTGTCATAGTGATCACTGGGCTGAGCTGCTGACTGAGCTTTGTTTGTTGTGATGGGCTATAGGAGTGTGCAAAGGGAACTTGAAATATGGGATCAATGGGCAACAGGAAGCATATTGAGCGACAGCAGTGATCAGGCAGTATGAAGCCCTCTGTCTGATGGGAGAGCTGTTGTGCTGTGGGGGTTCTGCATGTGCTCTGGAACACCTATTGCTTTTACTAACATGCTGTGAGGAGTTGACCTCAGCTGGATGCCAGGTGCCCACCAAGGGCTCCATCACTCTTCACCTCAGCAGGACAATGCGGGCAGAAAATAAGATGGAAAACCTTGTGGGTCAAAATAAAAGCAGTTTAATACAGCAAAAGCAGAGGCTGTGTGGAAGCAAAGGAAAAAAATATATTTTATTCTCTATTTCTCATCAGCAGATGATGTTCAGCCACTTCTTGGAAAGCAGGGCTTCAGTGTGCATAGAGGTTCCTTCAGAAGACAAACATGAATAATAAATGGCCTCTTTTCTTTGTCCTTTCTCTTATCTTTTACTGCAGACCAGATCCTTTATGGTATGGAAGAACCCTTTGGTCACATTCCTTGGTCCTGCCCATCCCCAGCCTACCGATGCAGGGAGGGCATGTTGGAGTGCCAGCACTGATGCTGTGCCAGCACTGCCCAGCAGTCCCAAAACTCAGGTGTGTTATCAACACCTTCCTAGGTACCACTGCAAAGCACAGCACTGTGAGGGCTGCTGTGAGGAAAACTGCCTCTGCCCCAGCCAGACCCAGCACTCATGCACCCCTGAATTTCACCTCGGTCTTGTCTAAAAGAAAATTAATTGTTTTTCAGCTACTAACATTCCTGTGGGCATATGAGTCATTTAAGGGAGTAGTGGAGATGTATTAAGTGACTTTAATGTAACTGAAAAATTTTCAGAGAAATTCCAAAAGCAGTCAATTTATAAATATTTTTACTAATGAGATCACAGTGTTTCAGAAATTGGCCCAGTATAGTATGCATTTAAATTTTCTAGACTAGTAATTTGGCCAAAGTAGATGCAGGCCTTCAGAAATTGGTTGAGATCTGGGTAGTAGGTTTTAATCTGTCCCTTTTTGTCCCCTTATACAAAAACTCAGCTAAGATTTTTTTCACGTGCTCCAATACTCAGTTTCATAGCTGTAGCTTCCTTCACATGGAAATGAACTTTGTATTATATCGTCCTTTTTTTGTTGTTGTTGCCATTTTTAATACTCCTGGTCTGTTTTATAATTCATCTCGCAAATATCCATCATAACATAGATCTCAAATCATGCATTTGTAATTTATATTCACTGTTAAAAATCAAAAATGTTAGAAAGCTGTCCACTGAACTTCTTAAGCATCCTGATAAATTATAAGATGTATGGTTTGGGTAAACAGGTAGTACAATTGTATATTTTCCTTAACCTGTCAGTACATTTCAATAAAAGCAACATCAAATACCTACTAGGAAAGTTTATCAGATATATCAGCTAACAAAATATCTTCTAAGAAGTAAATGAGAACCAGCAATGAATGTTGGCAAATAGATAAGCAGAATTTCATTTTTTTTACATTAAGTAATGGAAATGCACATTTAAATAGCTTTATGACTGAGAAAAATCAACAAAAGCAAGGCAACTTAAAGCAGATGCTTGCATTCTGGAGCAAGTTCATGACTTGATAAGGGTTCATATCAGCCATTAACATTAGAGGAGTTGCATTGATGCAAACCAGAAGAAGGGACACTACACATATTTGCTTTTCACTTGTCCTCCCTTGAGTTTACAAATGCCTGATTCCAGAGTCGAATGTGCTTAGTGTCTTGGTTAGAAACTTTAAGACGATATGAAGACTCCTTCATTTATTTACTATTTTAGGAAAAATATTAATTTGGATTAGATGCCTAGGTATGAGGGATTAATCTTTCACTACTGGCTACAAAGGACTGGTAGTACGGCTAAATTCTTGCTAGTTATTACTATATTTTTAAGTAAAGGTATTGATGTACCTCTCATGCTGTTTCAGTCCTACTTGCTCATTCTGTCATGGCTCTCTCGGTTATGGAGAACTACATGAAGTTCACTCATTTCTGTTTTAGGTGTCTTGTTTCTTGCTGAAGTTCTTTGCAATCCATTTTATATTGCTTTCACAATATAAAGTAGTCCTAAAATGGAAATTAATTTTCTTTTCTGCTTCTTACAGCTAAGATTTTGCTAAGTTACCTTCCAAAAAAAAACAAAACCAAAACCAAAAACCAACCCAAAAAAAAACCAACATCAAATGAAGCAGCTTGTTATTTTCAAATGGATTTCAATACTATGCTTTTCAGTTTCTAAATCATATGATTATATCTATTTGCAATCACTTCTGATCAGTCTGCTCTCTTCTACTGGTAGATTTTTTTCTCTCTTTCATCAGTAAACTACTGCAAGTGGTTGTTCAGTGATATAATAATTTGAAGAAAAAGAGTTCTTTGTGCTTTGCTGGTTCATTAAACAACTCCAGATTTTCTCCAGGGTTTGTCCACACAACAAATATAGTTCTCTGTGTTACAGCAACAGCTCACACACATCTTTCATGTTCATCTGCTCTGCCTCTGTTGTAATGAAGCCCTTTACCAATCTCAAGATAGAATATGGCATAATGACTTAAGTGTCTCTTTAAACTTTTTAATAAAATACTTTTTCTTGTCACTTATACATCACTCAGATGATCCTACTGTTCTGATACTTGTTTACAGTGTTCCTTAAAATGTTGCTGTTTTTACAGTGGATCAATAATACATCTTTTTGGACTGGGAAAACAATCATATCAGTGTATTTTCTGCTTATGAGATGTTGCAGAAATAGATAATTCTGAATTATGCTCAGTTTAATCAGGAAAGTTTGGGAATCCAAAGGTTTTCTGTTGAAATGCAAGGTGTACATAAAAGCACTTTAAAAAAGGCAGTATTTTATTAAAAAAAAAAAACAAAAAAACAAAAAAACCAAAAAACCAAAAGCAGTGAAGACACAAATTTAAACTTTAATAAATTTAGATAATTTTTTTTTACTGATATTGATTAATTGACTGGCCCATTGGAACTATTTGGATAGAAGACCCTGTTTGTGGCTGGAATATTGGTTCACAGCTGGTTCACAGCAAATAACCCTGAGCTCTAGTTCACTTTGAAGGCTCCTAGGTATTACAGTGACTCATGATAAGCAGTGATAACAAGAAATACTGTTGTTGAACTTTGAGATAAGTTGTTGTCCTACTGATGAGAAAGTAAATGCATGGGGTAGACATACTTAGTACTGATTATTGCTGAAACGTGTGATATGGCAGCTCTCTGAGATAAGACATCTATTGAAGAAATGTTGCTTATCAAAGGGAAGCTAGATCTGAATTGCTGAAAAGAGCATTTTCAAGGTTGTATGGAAATAGCATTCAACTTCACAAAATAAAAGTGTTAGAAATGTGGATTCTTTATCACAAAATAGAATCTCCCAAAGGAAATATCAAACACAAAGCAATACCAGGACTGCCACTAAATATGCTGTCCTCAAGATGACAGCTGTAATGGGACATATTCTGTTGATTTATCTCAGCAGAATATGCTCTCTCTACGAGAAAGAGCAAATTTTATGGTAGTTCATCTGGGACAGGTCCATCATGAGTCTCTAGTATGGTATTAGTCTCTCCCATGATGCTGTGGCATTTTAGAGCTTGAACAAAGCCAGACACTTCCTAGGCCAATTCCCCTCTCTTCCCACACCTGGCAAAGAACCAAAAAAAAAAAAAAAAGCCCCATTCCCAATCCCTCATTTGCAAGGCATGACAGAATCAGGTGTACTCAGAATTTAAAAATGGGTGATAAACTGGTCAACAAAAAGATAATTTGGAAAATGGGAAAGACAATCCCCCAGCCTCTGCATAATGAGTTGTGTGACAAAAAGGTGCTTACAGTAAGAAGTAACATTATGTGTTTGATTTTCTGTGTAGCAAGGTAAGTGTAGAATACATATTCTGCAATCCAGTATTCCAAAATGAAGAAAAAAGTTTAAAAGTATAGGTTAAAAATGAAAATAAGCCTTGATAGTCATAGTGCCAAATTAAATTTCGCTCCTTTTAGTGTGGTTCTTAAATCATCTCTTTGGCAAAAAAGAATGTGTTTTTAAGATTAGAAGCTTGAAGAAAAGGGACTGAGAAAGCAAAAGAATTTAAATTAATACAGCTACATCCTAACAATTAATCAGGTCCCAACCCAGTCATTTAAAAGCCAAGCATTTTTGTTAATAATCATTCAAATTTCATTTGTGACTACTGAAAAGAGAAGGGCACCTCTAAAGTTTTGTCCAGAACTGACCTTAAAGGCAAGTGAAACTAATCACATTTTCAAGGTGCCTTTCTTTGCTCATTACTATACACAGACTACTGAAAATATTTCAGATTAAACTAACTTTTAAATAAATGAAAATAAGTGAGGCAAATTCTTTTCATGTTGAAAAAAAGAGTTTTTTCTCATCCTACATCATTTGTAATTGGGACAAGTAAAAGCTATCTAGAACAGTTTCTTGAGTTACCAGAAGCAATGTAGAACACTTCAACATTTTTAAAAATTTTATAAAAGAATGTCCCAATATCTCCATTTTATGAAATGAAGCCTTGCTGCCTTTGTTCTGTGCATGTATAGTGACTACTGCAAAACGATTCCATTTTGAGATTGAAATGGTACTGTCAGTGTGTTCCAGTTCCTAGGATCCTATTTACTAAAAGAGGAAAGTTTGGACATCCCAGAATTATCCTTGAAGATAAAAATTTCATTTTTAAGAATGAAATATAATTATCCATAGTTAAGAGTTGCTGGTTTAAATGCACATGTGAAGTATGGATTGCTGCCAATGCATGTGTAAGTTTTTGAAGAATTAAATAGCTTTTTATCTGACTTTAACAATGCAGGAAAATTGTTTCACTACTTGGTTATTAGTCTGATGTTCACTTGAACTTTTTCATTCAGACATTTAAAATTACAATAATTTAGAAAGAGCATAAAATACAGCACTAAATAATTAATAACTTTTAAATATTCAGTATTTTAATTCAGACAACTTGCTTGATAAATACCTTTTGGGATTTAAAGAATGAAATAAAAGTAAGACTATATGTATTCCAAAACAAGCAAAGCACATCCAGGAGGCATTTTGGTTTGTGGAGCAAAAGGGAAGTGACTAACATGACAACTGTGAGCAATTCATGTGACGTGAGTGACAGGAGGATTGGGCTAACCTTATGAAGTTCAATAAGGAGAAATGCATGGTGCTGGGTCAGGCAGGGAGTAAATAGCTAACTGGCAATTCTACTGAAAAGCACCTGGAGATTTTGATGGACATCTGGCTGAATATGAGCTAATAGCACACTTTCATCATGAGCAAAACAAGCTGCATACTGAGCTACGTTAGGAGATCTGTGGCCAGCAGATCAATGGAAGCAGTTATTTTCATCGTAAATTGTGAGTTCCTGAAATACTTCCTGTAATTCTGGGACTCCAATTGAAGAGGGATTTGGAGAAGTCATCAGTGATCCAGCAAGGGAACTTGCAAGGAGGAGTGAAGAGAAGTTCAAGCTTAATCAAGCAGAAAAGAAGAACGAAGGAGGGATCTCATAGTCTGAAGTTAGTAACAGGCTAATAGCAGCTAGTGAAGGATAGCTGCAAACAGTGACAGAACTGTTCTTCATAGTGAACAGTGTTCATAACAGGGGCAATCGTCACAAACTGGGGCTTTGGGGCTTTGCATTTGGTTCTGAAACACTTTTTTTTTTTTTTTTTCCCAAATGTGAGTGTAGTGCAGTGCTTCCATCTGACATGTGGAGATGCTGTCAGATCTTCAGCTTTGGGAATTTCTCAGATCCAAGTAGAGGAAGTCATGTCTGGAATAGTCAGTGTTGGTGATAACCCCTTTTCCAGCAGGAGACTGGGAGAGGTGGCTTTCTGAGACCCATCCACCTAGTGTGTGACTCTGTGGTTCATTGCTGCAATACTTGAGTACTGCACAGCAGGAGTTATTTTTCTTCACAATGGGAACTGATTGATGAGGGGGAAATACCGCTTTCTTTCTGTTAGTGGGTACTGAATAGAGAAAAAGTAAGATCAAAGTTTCACTCTTAATTTTATGTACTTGGTTGAAGGACTGAAAGACTTGTAGTAAATTTCTTCAATTGCTCACAAAAAGCTTTTTCCTTCATCTGTGTTTATCGACTCAGCACACTAGCAAAGCTAACTCAGGTAGCCAGAATATGAGGAAAATGTAACTGCTATGACTATCTTCTTCTGCCTCCAATTTCCTTAATAATGAAGTCAATCTTCTATTTCTGTAATTTTCCACTCTATTTATGACATAGCTATGAGACATTTCTCTCTTGTCTTATCCATCCATACTTCCTCATCTGCTGCTCCATCTTAGTGATGATATACATTTCAGTGGGTAAAAGGTGTGTGAGGTCCTTTCCTTAAAGATCATGGTACAATGCACAATGTAAAGGACCACAAAGGTATTTTTCATAGTCATAGACACTTTCATTTAGCCTGATTTTTCTTCAAGAATATATATCAAAAATATTGGTAATTGTGTATCAATTGTATATACACATTCTAATTTTCAGTGTGCTCTTTTAGGAAGTCCTCTTTGCATGTTAGCTGGCTGAAATAAAGACAGGTGAATATTTTTATGTAATATGAGATAGCAGAAAAATTTAACAAATATTAACTGGCATGCTAATTGGATAAACAGTCAGGACTGGATTAATAAAAGGGCTAGTAGAAAAATGGAGCTTTCTGTATTTCCCCCCCCAGTCACTGATAAGAGACCTCAAAGGGCAAGGAAGAGTTTGTCTAATCCAATTCTCTTGAAGAATTTTGAATCCAGGCTTGTTGAGACAGTGCCAACACCTATGAGTTATTGTAGACATGGAATAAGGGATTCTCAATTTCACCCACTAAAGATCCCCACACAATCCCCAGAAGAGTGCAGAATTACCACTTTCTTCATTCTGTCATGTGACAGGCAGTTTTGTAAAGAATACAGCAACTACATGAAACTAAGTGGCCGATGCAATATCTGAGTGTTATATAGTTGCTCTTATTAAGTGAAAGTAGTCTACTACACAGCAAGCTACATAATCTCAAGGCTCTAAAACAAAGCCATGCAAAACATTTTGAATTAAAAAGCCAGAAATTAGACTTTAAACATCAAGTGGTTCCAATGTTCTGTTCCCTTCACAGAAGCCAATTGCTAACATTTTTGAGATACTGTATTAAACTTGACTTTTAAGTGTATATTGAATTGGAATCCTGGAAAACAAAGTCATTTTTTTTTGTCCTGGTTTGATGGTTTTTAATAAAATGTTTTGCATTGTGGCTCTTCATGAACATGTAATTAAATTGTTAAATGTTATTATTCATGACTGGAGGAAATTATGCTAAAATACCAATGTGTGTTATTGGATTTACATAAGAAGCTTTTGCTAACAGGGACTGTAATATTTTTTCTTAAAATAGAAGACTCAATATCATAGTTACCAGACTGCAGCAGATGAATCACATAGAAAAGCACAGGTACACTTTGAATTTGAAATGCCAGGGCACTCTTTCTACTCTCCCAACAGCTGTTCTTGAATACAGTTTCACTAAATTACAAATTATATTTTAAATAAGATGATCTAATTGTGATTACAGTATTAGATGCATTATCTACCTCAAAAATTATTGTTGCCCTCCAAACAAGATGAACCTCCCTGTAAAGAATATGTTGCTTTTTTGCAGGATGCTGTAAGACAAACTACTAAGTTTTTGCAGCATTACTACTTAATTGGCAGTGTTTCATTTTGTCTTTCACTTCGTGGTTTGCTGAAAAGCATTATTCTTGTCAAGTAATATCTGTATCAACATTGCTATGCAATAATTTTGGAACGAGCGGCAACTTTGCCTCTTAAAACTAGGGAGGCAAACTCAGCAGAGTTCATGGGATTAACTTCATTTGGTAGTGTCTTTACTTGTGAAGTGACTAGACCATGATAATATGAGGTGAGCCAGGCAGCCTACACCTATTCTAGTGGTGACATTGGCTATCTGATGTCAGATGGGCAGGATAATTCATGACATTGCCAAAATACTAACATTATTAAAAATTTATTAGCTTTGGGATTTTTACCAGAACAAGACAGTAAATGCATGTTGTGGACAGCACATCTGTCTCAGTCTTGAAAAGGCAGCTCTACAGACAGCAAAAACCTCATATTTTATGAAAATCACAGTTTTTTCCCTTATATCCAATATAACAGATGCATTTCAACTGATTCTTAGAGCAAATCCATGAGAAAAGTTTATGGTTGAAAATATTTTAAATATCTGGGCTTCAAATGAGGAGAAATATTGACAAAATGAGAAAATGAGGATAAATATTAACAATCAGCAAAGTCTTTATTGTATAGTAGATAAAATTATTAAATGATACTAAATGACCTATATTGAGTAAAAATTTGATCAGAAATGGTAAAATGTCTTGAAAATTTCTTACCAGCATAATAGACATGAAATCAATGCACTCTACAGCTGCACTTCCTGGTTTCAGCCATGATTGACTGATGACTCAGCTTCATCTGTTAGAGTCAACTGTCAATTTACAGAAATATCATTGAACTAATTTCCAAAATGTCTTTATTCATTCAGCTAAATATTATCTGTTCTCCAGAACTGTGAAGCTGATAAAAATGTTTTAGTGTACTGGCAACTAATTTTGCAAATCAGCATAGTACTCAACATTTTTTTCAAATGTAACCTTGCAATACAATATATAATCACAACTTCTACATAATTTGAGAATATTGAGACACAGAATTGCTGACTTACACCTTGCAAATAGGGAAAAAAATCCTATTATGAAACCAAGTTGAAAATCACTGCTAGGAAATTGCAGATCTCTATTTTCCTTTTACTTGTGCTTTTAAAGGTACTAGTAATTTTTTTCCAAAAGTTTCTGTTTTTAGCATGAATAAATTTTCTGTACTAGTTAATGCAACTAAGGCCTCACACAAATTCCAAGGGTATACAGCCAAAGTCACATAAAATATTTCAAGTCTGGGGGGAAATCTTACATTTTTGTATGGGCTTTCACCAAGACTTTATTATGAGGGAAAATAATTTTTGGCTGAAAGTTTTGGAAATACATAATTCTTCTCTCACCAAAACGTATATATGGTAATGAAGCAGTTTCTTCCCTGAATTGTAAAGAAAAAATAAGACAAAAATATTTTAGACTAGAAATCACCCCCCTCCTTTGCCCAGAAATTCATTTGTGGTTAAAACTAGAGGTTTCTCCAGTCCTATTTCCTCTTTCATCTCTGAGCTTCCTATAACATTTCTGATTCCTTCTTTGTCCACTAACTCCTGTCTGTTTTTAGAGTTCTTCTGGTAGATTTCCAGCTTTCCTTATTTTCTCAGAGTACTACAGTAATCTGTGTGAAGCCCTTTTCTTCTTTCCTGTGGCTTTAATTAATCTTCTGCATGCTCAAACATTCAGCTGGATGCACCTGACTCCAGGACTGGTACGTTCCTCTTTTCTTGGGCCTCGACTTCTCATGAAACAATATTGCTATTCCACTTCTGAACAAAGGGGTTTGTCTGCTTACACACACACACAAACACAGTATTGTCTGTAATTTTATGTGTGAAACTAAGAAACAAATATAGTTACTTAGAGGTCACATTTTGCTGTACAAATAAGCAAAAGAGAGCATAGTATATTTCAGTATATTGTATATATCATAATATATATTATATATTCTATATATAGTATGTATACTATATATAGTGTGAGAAAGGCACTTGGTTAATAACTTCTTTACAAAGGTTATCCAGAGGTACCATCATTGCCTTTATCTGTTTGAGGAATGTCCACTGCTAATTTTTTTTCCCATGTATTCTTATTGATGATTTTTCATATTTTCATTCTGAAAAGAAGAAAAACAAAATCTGTTTGGATCTTTGTTCTACTCCTGTTCCAACTTTCTAGTCTAACTCTTTGGGGTAGAAAACTTTATACAAATCTATTATTCACGTGTTCACGTGAAAGGAAATAATCATGGATGAACAGCTGTATCTGACTTCTCTACAGGCAGTCTGTGTCTTGCAACCTCATATCATGGTAAAAGGTGATAGTTCTTTTCATTATCATAAGAACCATTCTGAAAATTTGTGGGATATAAGGAAGCCAGCATTTTCTTTCAGTTCTGTGAGGGTATGAGAGGAAAAGAAGTTTTCACTGTCTCCATTTCAGAATCTCTGCCTAAAACCGATTTTTTTTGTTTAGAATTAATCTTGAGTTCCCATTCATTTTATAGTAACAGAGGGCGTGGAGGGTTATTAGTAGTGAACAGCTTTGGGGTTTAGATTAGTTTTTTTCAAGGTAAGTGAAATTTTTAGGGGTTGTTTGGGGTTTCTTTTAAAGTATATGTGAAGACTCAGCCCTGGCTGTTGAAATAATGGGCTGCCTTGATGGAGCTGGGAGGTGGCAGGATGCCCCTTCCCGCTGGGCCAGGGGTGCTGTATGGACGAGGACATAAAGTGGCCAGTGACAAAGAGCAGCCCTTGTGCAAGACACCAGCAAACTCTGAGCCGTATCATAACCTGAAAACGTGTGGGTTTTGCTTTTCATACCTCCAGGATTTGATCCTTTCTTAATGTGCACAAACCATTACTGGTAAACCATTACTCCCAAGGTGCTGAATTAACTCCTAATTTATGATTCATGCTGGGCATGAATGTCAGCAGTTCGTATGGCAATTGTGTATTGGAGATGGTCCCAATATTCCTCACAATTTCAAGTATTGAAGATGTATATGTAAATAAAGTACAAATGGTTGCTGTTTTTTCTTTTTCAAGAAAAAATGTATTTCAACCCCAGCTACTAAGAAGACAAGCATTAGTCAGCCTCGCTGCTGCAATCATCTTTACTTTAGTTTGGTTTATTTGTTACTGCTCCTACCTTACAGTCACATAGTGTCAAGATTGAATAATATTATGTTAAACACTATAAGTTTTACACAGCTCTCATTTTTAAATGCTAGGAATTATGCTTCCTTTAAAAATGCTGTCTAAGCCCCATTTTTTGAGGGTTTTAAGCCCTTAAGAATCCAGGGAAGAAATTTGCTCCAGTTTAGGACAACCCTCTGTATAAAGCCATGATCTGTGCATGTGTCAGAGGTGTCAGAGCTACTGCAGCCACCAGAGAGCAGGTCAAAACGGCCAGTGTAGCTTAAAGATAGCTGAGTTCACCACACAGACCATCTTCTGCCAGCTAGCCCAACAAACCCCTCCAAAGGAAGAAAATGACCTGGTTATGGATGCGTTATTATTTTAGAAGAAATTGTTCTGAGAGCAATGCTTTTTATTTTATTGAACACCAGAGGGCATGAAAGTGTGTTTCTACAGAGGGAGAAGTGCTTTGCAAGCAAGTGAAAGCACTTCTGAAATTCCATCACTTTCAAGTTCTCAAAACCTATCAGAAGTGGGATTGCTTTACAGCATCACAGCATCTCTCAGGCTGGAAGGCACCTCTGGAAATCCTTTAGTCCAGCTCCCCTGCTCAAGCAGGGTCACCTGGAGTAGGTGGTCCTGGACCATGCCACTTGTTAATTTTACGGCTTTATACGTAGTTTTGATGTGCTCTCAACATGAAGTGACCAAAATTATTACACTATAGTTTTGCATCATTTTTTTTATTTCTGTCAAAGACATTTCAGTGAATTCTCATTAATGAATTTTCTTCAGTCACCTGCAGCAACAAATGGTCTAATATTACTTTCACATCTGTTCAGTTTTTAGGGTAACTTGCAATGCCAAGCATTAACTTTTTAATCTTTTTCCTAAATTAATTTTCATAATTTATGCTAGGAACTTTATGATAGTGCTTTCAATATAAAATCTAAATACAACTGTTTTAATAATCTAATATAGTAATTCTTGGGTTAGGACTGTGCAATTAAATAAATCACTAGAGCTAAAGGAATGAATTAGAAATATAATTATCTTAATTTTCATATATTAAGCAGAAATTGAATTGGAATAAATATAATGAAAAATTATTAAAACTAAATACAATAATTTTTCCTATTTGCAGCATAACACCTTGTTTCAATATGAAGTTTATTACATTTATACTAATATAAATTATATATTATTATTATACTATAAATTTAAAAAAATAAAAAATATATAAAATTATAATTTTAAGATGTATAATATTATTAGCCTCATGCATTAAGCAAGATTCTGGTCCTAGTTCAGTTACTGATATGCTTTTAGGTTTAGATTAAAACAGCTAAGTTCCTGACTTCAACTTCCATTTTCACTGCATGAAAAAAAGCTCATTTACAGATGGATAATTTTCATTTTCATAAACTGTTAAAACACACAAAATAGATACCTAAAGTGTTCTTTTGAATGCTTTATTTAATGGTTCTCTTTAAATACATAATATGTAGAATTTTGGTTCAGTCAATTTGTTAATTAAAAACCTTAACAATACTTGGGAAGTTTGAATTTTGCATCAATATTTAGGTATTTAGACAAGAGAGTTATCTCCACTTTTTTCTTGCAGGCATCTCCTCTGGGATTTTCCAGTATTTTTGTCTGCCGTGTTGACTACCAATTCACGCTACTCATTTTCACAGGGTATATTTACTTGGAAACTAAAAGTAAACCATGGTTTGCCAATTCGCTAGAAATTGTGTCGTAGGCAGCCCTAATGCCTTTCCTCTAATTGTCCCTTTCTTCTGACTAAGACTTTGATGCATAAGACAAACATCCCTGTTTATGAACTTATAAATGTTTTCCATCATCTTTAAAGGACAGATGGATGTACCTATCTGAGCAGCAGGAGAATGGATCCAGGCTTTTTCACTGTCACACAGACAAACAGGGCTGAGTTGCACAGACTTGAAGACTCAGATTTCCCAAGTCTTGCTGGCAGCTAATTCTATCTTCTTGTGCTCAGGCATTGAAGTAGGATCTTTATTTCCAAATTTACAAAAGATCACTTAATATTATACATGATGCAAACGGGATTTCTTATATGTGTTAACAGCAAATTCAGTAAATTGAAAAGTAGTCTATAAATTAAGTTTATTTCTTTTGCATTTCAGCACTGTCCAGAGCTGTCCCATTTTTTGCCCTTGTCCTAAGGCACTTCTCAAATTAGCTCTGATCTAAGTGACTCTGATGCCACTTCTGTTGCAGTCACCTAGAAGTAGAATGTATTCCTGCCAAATAGTTCTTGAAATCCCACTAAAAGCATAGGATTTTAAGTGTTCAGGACAAGGAATGACTCTAATTCTCTGATAGATCTTTGAGGAATCAAAGAAAAAACTGAAAGCCTTCCTAGGTAATTTGCTAAATATACATTTTGTTTATCTGTGAAATCCCCTTTCAATAAGCCAGCTCCAAACATGAGTTAAAGGTGCCTGGTAATCGTTTGCACAAGCTCTTCAATTTCATTTGTACTAAAATTAGGTTCCTCAGTAGTTCTAGAGACGCCATTTGTCCTTGAAGTTTATCAGCATCCTTTGAAAGAACAGATAAATAGAAAAGCTTTGATTTCAGTAGTGATTTAAAAAATAATGACTACAACATACATTTCTTTCGTAAAATGATTTTTTTGGGTAAATATAGGTTTAATAAATAAAATAAAATTTATTGGAAAATTAACAGGAATAACAGCATTTCTATAACACATATTATTTAATCTGACTACCTTTTTAAAAAATACTTTCAATCGTGTTTTTTACAGAATTCTGTAGTTTATGATTCTATAAGCTGATGATTGGTGTACAGGGCTTGTATAATGTCCATAGATAAGCATAATAGTCTGTACCAAGGATAACATGTGTTTACACAGGCTGCAGGAGTTGTCAGAGAAACTCAGAGAAAAAACTTGCTCAGTAAAAGTTGTTTGTGTGAATTTCATAAAAACTCCACTAGATATATTTCAGTAGCCTTATTATTGCTGCATGGCTTAGCACCTTCATTATTAAAATAACTTATTTCTGAGCTCAGAGCTTCTGGTTTTCATTCTGATATTCCCTTTGTGATGATATCTGTCACCTATAGTAGGTGGTTGTCTGTATGCATGTCTAATGGAAGAGCTATCTGTTTAGGATGGTACATTTCTGACATCTCTCTTCTTGCTCTCCAGTATTAGTACTTTAATCTGTAGGAAGGAATTTCACACTTTTTTTATCCTTCATACATTTATCTATTCATGTGATTTGCTTCCAGCACAGGCACAGTCGTTTTACTTTCTGAGCAAGAGCTTCATCGAATAACTCTGGTGACAATGACAAGAGCATCAAACTTCCTCTCACTTTAAATAAATCATCACTATTTACGATAATTTCCAGACAATAAATATATGAGAGGCCATGAATAGTTAATGAGTGATGAGGCAAAACCCTTTACAGATAAATCTCAAATTAGGCCGCATCTGTAAAATTAGCACCAGCAAAAGTTACATTATTATAAAAGTTACTGAAAAAGCAAAACTCAGATATTTTATGAAGTTTTCAGAATTATTATGTATTTCCTAATGAAAAAGCGAGTGTGTGTAAGTACATGCTTGTGTATGCTTTTTTGTATGACCTCCTTCTAGGTAATTTTTAACCCTTTAGTGTAATGGTTTTATAGGAATCTGGGAGATAATTAAAATGATTAGAAGTTCACAATTGTAGTAGACTAGATACATAAGAAACACTTTTGACAGAAGGGCTGCAGGCTATGCTGACTATATAAATTACAAAAAATTCTTAGCCGAGCATTCTTGTGAATACTCTAATCACAAGAGTAGATTCACTACTACCAACCACTGCAGAAACAGTTGTTTAATAAAAAAGCCTTACAGAAATATTTCAGCAAGATTTTTTTCACAGCCACAAGGACTGCAGGATTAAGCATTAAAGCCAAGAAGGGATGATAAGTAATAATAATCAGAAAGAATTTGCAGTGCAGAGATACTAATCTTGGGTAGAATCTTAAAAAAACATAGTGAGAACATGTATTTATCTCGATACTTCATCCCGAATGAAAAAATTTGTTATTTATTTTGCATTGCACACTTTAATAGGACCAAGCTAGTATCGAAAATAATATATATTCAGACTCCCTTGAGTGTTAAAATTGATCAGAGTGATGGCAAAAATGAAAGACTGAAGGAAATGTGCTTGCCTTTTGAGGGGTTGAAAGTTCAGGTTTTCAGTTTACAACTCAGTCAGATTTGTGTAGGGGTTTTTTTTTAGGATGAACCTTTTTGGTCAGGTGAAAAAGGAATACTTCCGATTTCAGGATACTTATTACAGAAGAAAATATCTCTATTATGAAGTATAATATTCTGAACAGGAATAATGCAAAAAATGGAAGATAGAAGAATTCGTTTTTAAATAAGCTTGAAGTTATCTAAAAAATAAATGAAATTTAGAAAGTAATTTTAGTTAATTATAGGCCTTACATATTTTTAGTTTTCCAGCATAAACCTTTATTGAGGTACCTCTGTGTGAAACTCTAAACACTATCATTCTACTGGGGAGAATTAAAATGTAAGTTTATCCTATATTCAAATTGTTTCCTCCTAATTCTTGTTTTGAAGCTTGTGTTTCATTTGTCTTGATAGCAAGGGAGAAAGGAAAAAAGCTGGGAAAATATTAGTCCATAAGAAAATCTACATTAATATTATAATATTATTTATAATTTGAATTGTGCAAGATGTGCATTTGAAATACTGGGTCAATGTTTGACTTTAGCTACACAAAATTCAGTGGCATTTTGTTTGGAGATGTTTAACTAAACCATCTGACGGTGTTTGAAAACAGAAGGAATAACTCTGAGAGAATCATCTGCAAAATGCTGTATGCTAATGTAAACAATCCTGCATGTTTTAATGACCTCAGTTTGAACTCTTTCTGAGTTTCCAGTTGTTGATAAAGAAGAATTTTTTAAACAAAGCAGAGTTTATATCATAGAACCATAGAAACATAGAATTATTTGAGTTGGAAGGGACCTTAAATTTCATCTAGTTCTGATCTCCCTGACATGGCCAGGGACACCTTCCACTAGACGAGGTTACACAGAGCACCATTGTCTGGCCTTGAACACTTCCAGGGATGTGGCATCCACAGCTTCTCTGAGCAACCTGTTCCAGTGCTGCACCACCCTCACAGCAAAGAACTTCCTCCTAATACCTAATTTGAACCTGCTTTCAGTTTGAAGCCATTCCCCCTTGTCCTGTCACTACAGGTTCACGTGAATGGTGTCTCCCCACTGTCCTTGTAGGCTCCCTTCAGGTACTGGAAGGTCACCCTAAAGTACTCTCTTTTCCAAGCTGAACAAACCAATTCTCTCAGTCTTTCTCACAGGAGGTGTGCTCCCTCCCTCTTATCCTTGTGGTCTCCTCTGGACTTGCTCCAACAGGTCCATATCCTTCTTGTGCTGGCAGGTTGATAGTTCCAGAGTCCTCCTTTCTACCCTTTCGAAAGATGAGTACAATGTTTCCCCCTTTCCAGCCACCTGGGACTTTACTTGACTGCCAAGACTTTTCAAATACAATGGAGAGTGGCTTGGCACCAACATCAGCCATTTCCCTCAGGGGTCTGGGACTCATCTCACCGGGTCCCATTGGCTTCTGTACTTTCAGGCTCCTCAGGTGGCCATGAACCTGATTTTACTTACAGTGGGAGGGAATTTGCCCCCCCAGTCCCCATCCTACTGTCCATCCACTTGAGAAGTGTGGGAAGAGGGGCTGTCACTGAAGCCCAAGGAAAAAATATTGTTGAGTACCTCAGCCTTTTCCTCATCCTTGTTACCAGTTTTACAGCCTTGTTTAACAGGGGCCTTCTTCGACCTTCCTTTTCTGGTTACCATACCCGTAGAAGCCCTTCTTGACATTCTTTGTGCTCCTTGCCAAGTTCAGCTCCGTCTTTGCCATGGCCTTCCTGACCCCATCCTAAATACCTTTCCTTCTGTCTACTCTTCCTGGGTCACAGAGAGGATAAAGGCTTTGGGAAGGAGCATGACTCTGCAGGAGCTGTGAAGGGAGGATGCAGGAAAGACCCATTGCTTGCCCTCAGCTTCAAAGTTATGTCATATTTTTTTTTCCTTCTGTTTCCTACATCTACCACTACTTCCTCTGTCAAAATAGGAAAGTATACCAAGTCTGTGAGCATATTTATGCTCATGACAAGACCTAGTTACATACAGGAGGTTTCACACTTAACTTCAACTAACCTAAAAAAGTCCAATTTCATGTGGGTTTATGTGCTCATTATTAATTTAAGTTTCACATTTTTAATTATGCTAAATATTATTTTGCTATTTATTTATATTAACCTTTTTTATAAAAAGTAGTATTTGACATATATGGGGGAAAAGTAAAAATGTTTCTAAAAATTCACCTTTTGTAGATCCTGTAAACCTGAAGCCATCATAACACACTACAGGGGTGCTGCTGACCAGCTAGGAGTGTGGGGCTGATATTTCACTATCTTTCAAAAAATGTAAAGCAAAAGTTGTAATCACAAAACTGCACAGAATGTCAAAGATATTGCACCATAATTGTTTATTACAGTATTCATTTCTATAAGAAGTCTGGATTATCACTGAATGCAATGATTGATTATATCTCTTTTATATAAAACCATGAATTTATTTATTCTATTGAGATATTTTTTCCAAAAAACACTTCTAAAAAGCAGCAACTTCATGTCAAATAATTTTATGTTTTTTGAGTGTTTCTAGAAATGTTTTGTTTTGGTCTGAAAGAAAAGGAAAATGGCTGGAAGAGTCTAGCAACTTCTCTGTAAAAGTCAAGGTGCATTACAGAATTATTTCCCCCTCATTTCCTTGAATTTCTATAAGCACTGTGACATGTTTTGGTACAGTGATCTACTGCATGCCACTACACAGTGACAATAAGTGGTTTTGATATCAAGGTATAAATTTAGTCTTTAGTAATCTTGTAAGAAGCTTATTTCTGTGACCTTATTGTGTTTGCCTTCATTAGAAGATTTAGTGCCACAGTGAAGGAAAGGCACTGAGGAGGAAAGAGACCTCACAATAAATGTGTTTAGTTTATTTGGTTCAGTGTTCTTTATTAAAAGAAATAAAAAGGCAAATGTTGCTGGTGCATTAATGTGTTGTACAAAATCCTTTTTGGAAACAGAATGTGAAAAGTAAAAATATCTGGCAATACTAAGATACTTAGGATACAATTATAAAAATGCAGCCTACCCTGAGTTTATTTGCCAGAAGAGAAATATTGATCTTGGCAATGCTCACATTCAGTATTATTCAGGCATGTTTAAAGTGATCTATTAATCACTCAGACTTTAATGACATCAAGACTTTGAAGAAGACTATACCTTATGTAACTCAGAAGGCACCTTACTAACCACTGTTGGAATGATTCCAATTCCATTCCTTTGAAAATTATTTGCTACATTATTTTAATTCAATTATATAATTGAATATATATTTTTAACTGCTCAGATCAAAAAATGACTTTTGGCCTTCTAGAGGCTTTCACCTATGAATCCCACATATTGAAAACTTATGATGTGAAGATATTGTCAGTTGATGCTGTAATGCATTTGTCAGTGTAAAAGGAGAAAAACTGTTCCTTCAAGGAGAAAAATATAGCCAGTTATAGTACATTTACAATCTTTCTGAAGAGTGTACTTACTCATAGTACCCTTCCCATGAAAACAATACATTTTATCAGATAATTGATGGATAGTTGTAATGTATCCCTAGGAATTTATTTTCCTGTCTCTGAACTTTTCTGGTAAAGCCTTGCGTAATTCTAAATTTTCATCTTTAACCTTGCTCTGGGTGAATATTCAGTTTCTTCTTGGTCACATTTCTTATGAATAAAAATATCTGAATTTATTTTGTTTCAAGATCACTGGAAGTAGAGAATACTCTGCCTACTAGTGTTGAGAGACCACAGCCACGTTGAGAGCTGCTTGCCTTTAGCATTGCTAAAGCTAGGCTGAAAGAATTGTATGCAAGAGTTCAGGCTTGAATAAAAAATAAATAATAAAACAGAAAGAAGCACAAACCCAGCCAGCTAAACAAACAACAAGAAGACACTGAACTGGAATGACCTCAGGTAGGAAGGAACTGAGTTCAATTCTCAACGTCACTGGTGTTAATTCAACACAGGAGTGATGTCATTGGGAAAAGCTGCAAAGAGGCCTGAAAATTATCTACCAGACTGAGACGTACTTTCTTAGAGTGGCTGATCTCTCGTAGATCATTAAGCCCTCTCAGGAAAGCTGCTTAATGTTATAAATTGATTCTCTTAAGAAACTGTGAGGATGGAAGACACACTTGAAGAGAGTTAGGAATTAAACAAGGAGGCAATTGAGGGATTTGTGATTGTGTTTCCAGCAGCAGTTTTACTCCCTGTTTACTAGCTCCTTGCTGTGCTGGGGGTACACATTGGGGCATGCGGCAGATTTTGATATGGGTTTTTTGTTGTTCTTTTGGTTTGTTTTTTTTTTTTTTTTTCCATACTCTTAGCTGTCTGATGCCTGTTGTTCAAATATAACCCTTATTAAAAGTATTTTCAATAGACGGTTAAGAATTTGAGGAGTTTTTTCTGGGCAGCAGTGAATAATCAGAGCATTGGCTATTTCTGGTCTGCCTTAGCTCCATAGTTCTCTGCTCTTTAGTGGCTGCTTTAACTATCTAAGGGTTTACCATAAGAGTTCTCACTTGAATAATGCGATAAGAGCCCTGAATATAGGAGACGCAAAGGGCAAGCCTCACGCAGCAGGAAATCCCAGTTATCCCTTTAGCCCGTGCTCTCAGCCAGCCACATCCCTGCCAAAGCATACCATAGGAAAAGGACGTACCCTTACACAGTTACAAGCACTTCATCATTAGCGTGGGGCACTTCCAGCACTGCTGTCCCGTGTCCCCGCAGGGATACACTTGTTAGGCAGTTTTAGAACTAGCTTTTCCAATGGCCTTCCCGTGGGATCCTTTCGGAGCCTATATGCCTCGTCCATCTCCGAGAAATAAGATGAGATTTCGCTTTTTGAAGTCCTACAGGTATCTCTTCTAGTGGCTTGCGGTGCAATTGACAGTGGTTGCTGTGGATCTTTTTTATTCTTCTAGAGGATTACAGTACATAAAATATTTGGAAATGGCTTGTATTAATTGTGGCTCTCTTGCACTCGTAAAGGTTTTGCTGAACATGGTGTATCAGAGAAACGGGTTATTGTTTCTCTGCAAAAGAAAATATTATGAATAAGTGATCATGGAAGTGTATGGAACTGCACTTTTCAAGTCAATGATAACTTTGTATATTTTTGGCACTCCAAGTTGGGGGGAAAGGTAGAGTAACAAGATTAACATTTATATCAATGCTCTTATGAAAATATTAATTCCAAGTATTCTCAGTACTTATAATAAGTTAGCATATTTAATTAAAAATATGACATACTGATACAGAATACCAAACCTGAATGAATATTTATAGTTGTGAGGTTTTTGCCAGAAAGAGACCTCACAATAAATGTGTTCAGTTTAGTTGGTTCATTTGGTTTATTTGTTAATTATTTTTGTGTTAAACATTTTTGAAAGCAAGCATAGCAAATGAGAAAAACACACAGATTGTATTTTTTCCTAAACTATTGTTCAAAACTAGCAGTAGCAATGTTTTATTTCATTATTTGTCACATTAGTTTTGGCAATTGAGCCAATATTTGTTCTTCAACTTCCTTACATTTATTTATAATAGATTCATGTACATTTTCAAATAAATTCATAAGATCCTCCCATTTGCATATAACTCATTGAAGAATTTACTACATATCATCCTAATAATAACTTTTTAATTTTAATCAATACAACATTCAAATTTATTTACATACATATACAATAAAAAATGCCTCAGAGGATAAATGCTATATGTAACAAACACTGTTTAGGTGAACAGTGTTAAGAACAATTGGCTAGGTACCGTCCAGCTTCTCTCAGTATTTTCTTTTGCAAAAGCTAGGCTGTTCATACAGTGGGAGATAGGTTTATTACAAAAAGAATAATAACAGCTACAGGTATGAGAATAGAAATTAAAAAGATGGTATCCGCTCAAAATTAGATAGTATAGTTCAGGTGAGATTCCCTTAGGGCAATCTTATTGTCTACGATTTTTTTGCTTAAAGTAAGCTGCTTATGTTTCTTTTACAAATTTATATCAATTGTTATATATAGATACATATATCTATATATACATATATATATCTCGATGCTTTAAAGGCAAAAAGAAAGTTATTTACGTAACATGTTAATATAGGACCTGATTTTTTTTTCACTTTTACCTTATTTACATATTGCACATTTTCTAATTTTTCAATCTAAGAAAATGAAAATATTCCTACAAGTTGTTAATAAAACTAAAAAGCAAGGAACCTTTATCGAAAGTCCAGAGATGTGAATTAATTTTGTGTTACCATAAAGTGTTACTTGTTTCTTTTTCAGGAGCTTTCAAGAATTAGGATGAGGCTGAAGATAATTTTATAAAAGAAGTGTTGTAGTTGTATTACTGAATGTGAGCTGTATTCTCTGCTACTGTGTAATTTAACTCTAAGTCTCTAAGAGGAGAAACAAAAATCCTTAATATATATATTGCCTTGTCACTGCCATGGCTCCATTCACACTGTAGGTTATATTTAGAAATCTACTACAAAATTTTACAGTACTCAGTGCCTATGTAATTCAATAACCTTGTTTATGTCAACTGGCGGTTCTGCTCACGTTACTCAACCATTTGATGTCAAGGGACTTTGCTTTCTAAAACTGTGTATCTGATAGTGCCGTCCACATGTTCATGACTAATGTTGTTCAACAAACCATTTAAACTGTGAAGCTGGCCATAATTTTGAATTTTATTTTATCACATTTTGGGAAAACCCAGAATGTTTCTTTTGTGAGATAATCTATTGATTAAACAGACTATAATGTTTTAATTTACATATTTCATCTCTGGAAGTTTCTGTGATACATTGATGCCCCCTTACAGCCAAATTATGAATGCCACCTTATAGCAAAATAATGAATTGAGTTTCTTTGCTTTCGGAAGATGACAGAAGACCCAGGCTGATGCAAGTTTTCCCAGAGTAGGGGAAAATATGCCTTGAAACAAGGCAATTTTTCAAGGAAGAGCCAGAATGCAATGCAGTCACTTGAAGCTCTTCTTCCTCCACCTGTCCATCAAATAAACCATGACTTACAGCTTCAGCAAGTTGTACTGAACAAAAAGAGGAAAGTAGACTAAAAGAGCTGGTAAATACACTGATGATTGACTCTACACCAGAAAAAGCAAGTATTCACAGCGTGAGACGTAGGAACAAGGCCAGGAGTGGGTACTTCACAGAGAGGAGGCTCAGGAGACCACCAAAACATTTCACAATTTACATAACTTCTTGCAGGCTGGAGGAGGAGGGTTGTTTAGTTCTGTAGGGAGGTGTGCCCATTCTCCTCTCAGGAAGATGACCATTCTTCTACTCTAATACAAAAATCCATGTGCATCTTTATTGTGTTTCCAGAATACGCAGATAATAAGTTCACCTCTTTTCATTTTTGTTTCCCATCTCCCTTTTTTTTCTTTCATTTTAAAGCCTTGAGTGTCTCTAAATTGAAACACACCTCCCTTACTGAAATGCAAATAGGAATCCTGTTTCCTGTTGCATTTAGCTTTGCTCAGCAAAATAGCTCTAGATGTGACTGTGAAAACTACATCCTAATAGCAGCACAGTTACACTTTTTAGAGCCTCCTGAAACCTCTGAAGAATGAATGGAGATGGAAGCTTTAGAAGCTTTCTTCATGATCTCTAAATCCTGTCACACATGGATAAAGAAGCACTAAAACACCTACCAAAATTTCCTGCACATAACTGAGATGTATTAACAAGAACATGTTATATGACACTCAGTTTTAGATACTAAACACACCCCTCGCTGTCCTAATGACAGGTCCTCAGGACCACTTAGAAGATTCTCCAGAGGCATCAGGGTCTGCCTGGATTGTCTGGCTGGCCATTAAGTCTTTTTCCACCGTATGTGAGCTTTTTCACCATTTGTGAAAAACACAGTGTCTATCTGCTGAGTCAAACCTTTCTGGGGAGACAATTTTGTAGAGATGGTGAGCTCCAAAGTAGAATGGGTGTTATGGAGAAATGACACTGTCAGTAATATGCATTAAATTGAAATGATCAAATAATTAGTAAGTTTGTTAAATTATTGCAGTGTCAGAACTACATCTTCGTTCGGTTAGCTATGAAAGATACACTTCCTGAGACAGTAATCATGACACGCATACCTTCATGTGGAAAAGAAAGAGAGGTTCTTTGTTGGGTTATGTGAGTTTCTTTTGTTCTGCTCTCTTTCTGTTTTTCTTCTTTGGCTGCCATCTGGCACACTTCCCTGGACTAGAAGAACAGTCATGTGGCTGAAGCTACTGCCAACACCACTTCTGCAGCCAGCTGCTCACGGCATTTGTACATAAGGAGGCAGATTCCCTCCTGCCAGATAATTGTACTCCAAACCACTAAACTCTTGGGAACTGGGCTGGAAAATGGGATATCTCTCTAAAACAGCAGTTTTCAGGAATTCCTTCTCTAAGGGGATTTCTTAATTATGTCGAAGCTCTCCCAGTGAGAAGAGTGTAAGATTACAACTTTTTGTTATTATAAGCTTGGTGATGAAATAGAAATAGAAACCAGATTAAAGTTTATTATTTTATTTATTAGGGATTACAGTCACAGCACACTGGAAATATCTTGGTTCTCTTTGACTAGCCATTCAGTATTTTCTGTGAAATAAAATATTTGAATGCATAAATGTTAACTTTTCTAGTGAATGTGATGACTCACACATTTGATTTCATATTCAGCTGTTCATATTCTGTAATTCATAGAATGTCATGTCACCACTAAAGGGATGTTTGGAACCTCACTCCGACTTACTTTAGACAAATTTATATGCCAAAATATCATCTACCCTGTTCAGACATTTGGTAATGTTGACTTGAAATCTTGGGAAGAGTGGCAAAATAGCAAGGCATATTTCAAGTCAGATTAAGTAACAATAGGAGAGCATGTGCAAGTGAATCACACTTAAACATTTGTGTTGCTGCAGTCTTACCTCCTTGTCAAAACTGCCTAGAGAGCCCTGATAGTGAATAAATACAGAGTCTCAACACCCTTTCCTAACAGTTCAGAAAGTCAAGCTCCAGTCCATAGGTCCCAAACAGCAGGAAAAAGCTGCAGAGCAGTAACCTGTTCATAAGTTTCTGCTTTTGCTTAATATTTTTTTGACATGATTGATCATCACACAGATAGGTTAAGTGACTCTATCACAGTGGGACAGGTTGCATCTGTCAGTGTTTGCTATTGCTGCCTTGGATTAATGTTACCTGAGTGCTTATTCAGTGGGATTTTGTGGTTCTTGCTGCAGCCTTGAAGTGATTTAATAAGGGTGAAATAAACAGAAAACAGAAGTATATCTGTAGGTATTTTATCAACTAGTTTTTTCCAAGTTTTGCTTAAGTAAGTTCTGACAGCCAAAGCCCGATCCTCTATGAGTAACCACAGGTATACACAGTGAAGTAAACTGTGATGATTAGTGTTGCTACAGTTTACAATAAATAAATGACTGGGCTTTGCTGTTTGTTGTTAAAAGAGTCCCCACACAAAGCCAGCCTTCGAGATTAGGCACAGACACTAGCATCTCTTGGGATGCAGAAAAAGATTGCATTAACCACAAACACCAGGAAATACTCAGTTTGATTTACAAATTGTAGATGTCCATGAATATTTATGTGAATGTCAAAAGTATCTGACTTGCAATTCCCTGGTGTATCACAAATTCTGGGAGCACTATAAATAGACCTATCATTCAATATGATACTGAATACATCAGGAACAAGCTGACGCAAGTTCAGCATGTACCATGTCCAAATCTTGTAATTAATTTCTAGATACTTCGTTAAATAAGAAAAGTAATACAAGGATAACATACTAATGCTTATTTTATGTCATTCTAGAATTTGCTTTTTTCCATTGTGGATCTGAATAGATTTTTTTTTTTTAATGGTAAACTGACATTTCCTATTGGAACTAGTAAATCAAATTTATTTCTGTGCCCTAGAAACCTAATAATCTACAGGTCATTTTGTGTTTCAGTTGTCTCTATGAAAGGAATTTGTGAGTGTTAATTGGAAACTTCTGTAATATGCTGAAAGGTAATTCAATGCTCTAATGCACCTTTCTTCATGGGGCAATAAAGGAAAGTAAGAGAGAAAAAAAGAGGCTCATGGCCACCTAGAGGGGTCTGGCACAAATACCAGTCTGGTGCCCTTAGCAGTAGGGGCAATTATACTTCAGCACATGGGTGGCCCACACAAACTAATCCAGCTCTTGGTCTCTACTAGCATCCAGCAGTAAATATTTGAATTTGAACAGTAAGAAACATGGTGGTTACAGTATATTCTTCCTTGAGGGATAACTCCTCAACATCTTTAGTAGCTCCCTGTGTATGTGTGTGCCAGAACTCTCCTTACTGTGTGCATTATTTAGTCTAGAAAGTCTGAGTATCTTACTTATTCACACCAAATGCTGATCATTATACAATAAAAAAATTACTGAATTTTTCCTTCTGAGGTACTTTTCAACACCACTTCCACAGATGAACTCTATGCACAGTACAAGATTTTCTTCATGCTGGTGTCTAATTTTGCCTTGAAACATTTTAAGTGGTATTGTGACCCAAAGATTTGTTGGTTTTTGTATTTGTAGGCCACTCTTTTTCATCAGCTTTCTAACTAATCTTTTCACATGGAAAAATTTTGTGTTCGTATCGTTGATGTTGCCAATCTCTCAACACCTCCTCCTATCACAATGCTCTTTCTAATGCAGAGTGACCAGAAGTGAACGCAGAGCTTCTGATGAGGAAAAATGGTCTAGAATTATACTAGTACTACTCTCATGGGGAAAAAAATAGAAAAAAAAAAAAGAAGAAAAAAGAAAAGAAACTTCTATTACTGCCCTCTATCTCAGTTCTGATGTAGATTAACAGACTTGCTGATCAACTGGTTTTAAGTCCAGAGCAATAACCTCCCATTTCATTAAATAACTGGTGGTTTCTGTACCATCCAAGTTAGATGTTCTGTTCTTAACACTGCTAGAATGGAAGTCTCACTTCCACTGCTGTGCACTTTTTTCTTCATCCTTCCCCGTTCTCTTTTCTCAGAGAAGTTTACAAGGACCCAGTGTTGTGTAAAGACAACAAGGATCATTTCAGTAGGTAGAATTTCAATCTCAGTCCAAATTTTGCATGAAATTTTGCAAAAATACCCAACCCAACCTTGTGCCAAATAGTAAATTTTACATAATTCTCTATGGGGAAAACATTTTTATTTCAAGATAATTAAAGAGAAAGTGTTATTCATGTTTTTTTTTTTTTTCATAGTGTCTCATTTTCAGGATTTCTGACTTGGTAGGAGGCTAGGAAGTCCTTCAGGAAATATGTCAGAATGGCTGCAGCTGAAGCAATGGGGGGGTTTTAACAGTAGGAGGAGACAGATGTTTCCCATCAACATACCTGTACACTTGATCATTATATACATGTATGCTACATAAACAGTCTGCACACATACAAACACGCTTGTGTGGGTGCATCCTACACTGAAGGGGACAAACTACCAGAAGTCTTCCAGGAAGAAGCTGAATACACAGCGCTTACTTTATTGTTTGTCCATGTGAACTTGGTTTTCCTTTATTTGTTTTACCTTTGCAACATTTCCAGGCAATACTTGGCTCTTCAGAGACTTAGCTTTCATGGGCTTTGCTACAAATGTCTGTTGAAGTTGTAAAAGTAAATGACGCAGTTGAACAAACACTGGATCAGATAAATGCCTGTTAACACTAGCTGAAGTAATTTAGCTAGTAAAGAAACCTAAAATGGAAAAAAAACCCAAACTATTTAAAGGGGATGTAATTATCTTCAGGTGGAGGATGGGAGGCCTCTTTTTTTTTATATAACAGATGTAGGTGAAGCAAAGGGACAAATATAACAAATAAATAGACTTGTAACTCCAGCTGAAGCTACATGTGCATTACTTTGATAGATGCTATGAATTACCCTGTGAATCCAACTTAATTGGCAGCTGCAGGGAAGTGATCATTGCAGATGGAGCAGAATCTGCTGCTCAGACAGCTATAGAAAAAAAAACAAGCATCACGTGGCACTATTAAACTGATGCATTTTCACGTTACTTCTAATAGGTGTGGATGCATTATTAAATTTACTTGGTTTTCCTAAGTATGTGAAATGTACTTAAACTTCTAGGTAACCACCCAATTACATCATTTTTCTTTACATCTTGCTCTTCCTTGTGACATAAAAAGAAAATGTAAATATGGTAATACAAACATTAAACTGGAATCTCAGAGAAGCTGGTTATTTTAAGCAACAAAGTTCATCTGGTTTATATCATGCACTGGAGGCCAAGTCACCTATTTAAACATCACTTGCACTCCATCGAACCAGGGACTGAACAATCAGAAAATCGATAATTTGGAAACTGGGGTATGTCTCTAAAACAGTAGAAGTAAAATTCTCCAAGCTTCTGCTGGTGACAAAGGAGAAAATAAAGTTTCTTTTAAGTGTCATGTAAGAAAAACACTCCAATGAACTTGCCATGCAATATCTAGAAGTGATGGGCTCCTCAAGAGAAGTGCCATTGGCACCTGAGAATCAGGAAGAAATTTACACTACTCTAGCACGTGTGGTTAATCATGTGAACCATCTGAAACAAAAGGTTGATTTTTGAGAAAATATTCCTATTTCAAATAGAAGGGAGAAAAAAAAAGGCAAAAAAACAGAGAGAGAGAAAAAAAAAAGATTAAAATGGAATGTAATTTCTTAACATTAATCCTAGCAGCCAGATGATTCCCTCAATGAGGCAGTCAGTCATGCAGTCTTAATGAGTGTGTAAGTGACAAATGGTGTTTGTTCCACGTCTCCTCTTGGCCACAGTCTTTGTTTAAGCTCTCTCCCACATGACACAGTAAAGTGTAAATTGGAACATGGAACATGACATATTTGAGGCTTATCTCATTTTGGCATAAAAATACATGTAGTTCTGTTTTATGATAAACTCTGCTTGGGGTCATAGGAGACAAAAAGAACTCTAGACACAGCAGTTTTACAATAAAATACAAGCACACATTAATGCCAAAGTAGGGCTTATTGTTTACAGATAAGAATAAAATTATTTAAAACAGGTGGAATATTAATTTGTAGGTGGAACCAATAGCAAAATGTCATTAAAAATCTGTTTCACGATACTGACAAAGTTTCATCCTCACATACAGAGAAACAGATGAGTCTGTGATCCACGAAAGATTTAAGTTTTGCTGTCACAGTTCTTCATGCTTGGCTAGCCCTATTAGACAACAATTGAGATATAAAGTTTTATTTATACTGTACATGATTTTCAGTCTGGACTACTAAATGCACCATATATTAACTTAAAAATTCATGTAATATTTAAATTAAAAATATGTAGTAATCCAGGTAGTGTCTGTTAAACATATAATCATACAATGATATGATTGCCTTATTAATCTGAAAGTCACAAATTATATGTTTTTGTAAAAATCTAATGTAAAAGCTCTTTTTTAAGTAGGTTGATGCTATCAAAAAGTCATAGCTGCTCTGATTTTAGTGAGTAATATGTGAGGGCCCTGATTTTTCCATGGCTGAATCTGAAGAGTGAATAAAACAGCCCAGAAAACTTTCCAGCTGGTGAGCTGTGACTAGCTGGCGTGACATGGCAAGGAGGCTGTAGCCAGGTGGGGGTCAGGCTCTGCTCCCAGACAACCAGTGACAGGATGAGAGGACACAGTCTTAAGCTACGCCAGGGGAATTTTAGGCTAGACATTTAAAAAAATTTCTTTACAGGAAGGGTAGTTGAGAGGCACTGAAATGGGCTGCCCAGGAAAGTGGTGGAGTCACCATCCCTGGGGGTGTTTGAGAAAAGACTGGATGTGGCACTTTAGTGCCGTGGTTTAGTTGACAAGGTGGTTTTAGGTCATAGGTTGGACTTGATGATCTCCAAGGTCTTTTCCAACCTGCTTAATTCTGTGATTCTGTGAAAGAGCCACGTCAGTAACACTAACCTCTTCTGCTCCCTGGAACAGATATAAGGGGCCAAAATACTCTTCTGGAAAGGTCCTTGCTCCAGGGCTCAGGTGGTCCACAGTAGCATTCAAACGAAGAAGGGTTTACAGCCTTTCTACTCCATTAAAACAGATATATCACAGTCTTCTACAGGACTATATAATTTTCTGCTGCTTATATTACAGTACAGTCAACTCCAACTATACCTTGGAGAATCACAGGAGTTTGTTTAGAAAACCTTTCTTTTTTCCTTTGTCCTCAAGCAACTAAATCAAAAAGGGTTTATCAAAACCAGAAAAGCCAGGAGCTTTCTTAAGATGCAGCTTGAAATTTTCATCTAAAACCAGGACTATAAAAACTTTGAGGTAAATACTTGGTCTGTGAGACTGCAAATATCATTTCAGAGGTTAGCAAGGCAAAATAGTGTGACTTTCACAGCCACACCTTGAAAAATTTAGTTATCTGAAATTCTAGTTTCCAGTGCACAGAGTGCATGTGTGACCCAGAGTGGTCACCGTGATGCCCTGCTTTTGCTTCTGGGGTCCAAAGTAGAGAGCTGTTAGGCAGCAGCAAAAGGGATTCACCCAGACTGATGTTCCATGCAGAACTCACCAGCTTCTTCTTCCCTGACATTCTTTCAAGATGTAGATTTCCCAGCTGTCTAATGCAACTGTTTTAGAAAGTAGGGAAAGGGGCAGACAGTACTGGAAAAGCTGTGCTTGCTCTTTCCACTAAGAGAAAGATTTGCTGGATTTGTGCTCTCTTCATCCTTTCAAAGAAACAGCTGGTCTTTGACCAAGAAAATATTTTATCATTTGGACAATTTATTTTGAATTAATATGTTGTTTTGATCATAGTTTACAGTAGCTAATGTAAATTTAAATGAAGGAGGATAAAAAGCAGTCAGAGGATGCAGTGAAAATTATTTATTGCAGTGTAGAACTGTCTAACTAATCTGCAATTCACCAGCTTCTTAATTTTGATAAAAAGAAATAGATGGATTATATTAGAAATTTATTGTAAATATTTTCTCACATGATACTTCTACATGGTTTGGATAACATTTCCTTTTGGTGCAATATATTTATTTGATCCTGGAATGTTTAATTCACCGTTAAATGTCATAGACTCTGTTACTATAAAAGAATAAAACTGCTTCCAAGTACATATTGTTTCAGTAAGACATGAGCTTCTTCATGCCAGCTCTTTGAGTTTACAAAGTCACTTCAAAATAGCCTCTTTAGGAGTTATGGCAATAATGTAAAACAATGTAAAACTCTTTGTGGTAGCAATATAAAGTGTTCTTGGGCATCAGCATTTGAAGTTCTATTGTGCTTATCCAAACTTTGGGCAGCAGCATCATTTTTGCATTTATACTGGATGCTCTAGGAAAGTAAACCATGAATGTAATGTTAGAAAGATATCCTTAAGGAAAGGCATTATTTTTCTTCAATAATTGTTACATCTGCAGTTCATCTATATTTAATATTTTTATGTATAACCTAAATATTTGTTTTTCAATACAGTTGTTATCTATTTCTTTTCATTAATTGAAGACATTGCAGAATTTCTACCATGTTTTAGGAATTTATTTCTGGCTAAAATATTGCCTGCTTTAGTTACCTTCCTTCTTTTTTCTTGTGTTATTAAGAATATATACTGACATCATGATTTCATTTACCTTTGGCAGATTAACACTTGGTTGATATGATATATATGAGAAAAATCTTTTCATGCATCACAGGAAGATAAACTGTTGTCTTTATTTTCTATATTTCTAATAATCTAGTGATTTTCTTAGGCTCTGTCAGCACATCTGGAAGTTAACATTAGAAACAACCTGATACTATTCTTCATCTACGAATGTCAGGTTTTACATTAGCCTTGTAGTACCTGTGGGCTCACAGTTGCAATTTAAAAAATGGTTAATGACAGAAAATTCAGAGGAGTCACAGAATTAACTGCTGTAGATTTGATATACAGGTTTTATTTGGCAACATGACAGGAAACAATAGAGCAAAGAGTGGAAAGGAGAAAAGGACTGTTAGGGAGGAATAGCATGTAATGAAAGAGACAGTGTATGACAGTCACATAAGACCTCTCTCTATTCACTTGGTAGCAAAAACTACATCACACTGCTGCAGCTCAATTTTTTCATTTTTCTATTTTGAAGAGCTGAAATTGTTTCCCAGGTGCCTTTTGATCTATAATGCCTGTCTTTAGCAAAACCATATTTGGAGCTCCTTAGAAAAAGGAGTTCCTGGAGGTGACAATCTGCCCTGGTGAGTTACTTTCATGGTCACACCTTGCTGAGTTCAAGAGAACAAGAGATGAATTCCCCTTCCACTAACATAAATTAACTGAGTATAAGTATTTATCTAATAAACTACTAATAATATGTGTAATGGCCAGACATAGGTCAGAGGCATCCCAGGTTGCCAGTAACCAGTAGAACCTGGATGTAGATGTAGATTAGTCATATAAAAACCTCATTACAGTTTTCAAGGCAAAACTTTATGGCAAACCCCCAATACAGACAAACACAGCAGGCCAGTGGTGCTAGCATACAGAAGTTTCCTCTTTCCAGCTTCAAACCATATTCATAAAATTTTACATTTTTTTTATCTCTTCTGTTACTCTCACCGCCACTGTAATTGCAAAGGCATTTATTTAATTTATTTTTGAAACCTAATCTACCACGGTGAATTTAGTATCACTATAAAAAATTTTATTTGTTAATTCTTGTTGACAAATATTCAGATTTTGCAAGGTACCTGTTGATGCCTCTGTCAATTAAATTTAACCAAAAATATGGCAAAAACTTAAAGGCTCTCTAAAGAACTTTTTAATGAAGGAAATATCATTTAAGCAATGCTGCTGGAAATTTAATTTACAGACTTACTTACTGTACTACCCAGGCCACCCAGGTGGTCTGCAAGTAATGAAATTTCCTAGAATATCAACTCACAGGACCAAAGCAACATTCCTCCTCCACATGTTTCTGTAGGTCTGCATACTTTAGAATGATAGACAGTAAATCACTACTGCTTGAGCTCCTCCCTCTTTGAACTGCTGTAAAGTGAGTTAGTCAATGCTGTAAAATTTAGTTTGTGTAAAACATCACCTTGAAATCTGGAATTTAATCTTCAGTCATTTTGAAATGGTACAAAGAGTTAGTGTTTGCTCATAAGGAAGTCAAGAGTTTGTTGTTCTTTTCCATTTTTAGTTCAAAACAAAACTTTCCTTTTTTCGCCTCCAAAACCCCCAAAAATTCTGGATGCCTAGTTAAGCTAGACAGTACAGTGCAGCTGTAAGATGTTGATCAGTGTTGATCTTATTAAACAGAAGCCACATGCACTATAGAAACAAACATTTATTTTACCTGTAGTTTGGTGTGCACTCAAATTCATGAAGAGTCTTATAGATAAAGAGTAAAAAAATATAAAATAGTGGTCAAAGAGAAAAAAATCTTAGTTCATCTCCTTGCTACTTATACTAGTAAATTTATTGGGAAAAATGTTTTCCCAGAGCCATGGGAATTGAAGTTAACTAAACTGAACCTATCTGGCTGAGGTGATTGTCAGGAAAGTGGCACACCAGGATGAATAATCCAGGTTGATAAACTCAAGGAAATACATGAAACACAAGAGGTTTAGGGAATCATTTAGAAGAAATTCAAATGCATAATACTGGACTATAGATAGTCCAGTATAGTTGCATTTCTAACTTTTATATGTTGAGAGAGTGAAGTGACAGTGGAACACATGTGAAAAAAGATACACTCCTGAGATGTGAAGAAGGTCGCCAGCTGTTTATTCAAATACAAATCTGGTTAATAAAGCTGCACGTTTTTTTGGTTCATTCTTCATTATTTATTTTATATTTTGTTCTTCATAGTTACATGTTTGGGTTTTTTTTAAAATAGGGCCATGTTTGTTTGGTGAGGCTTCTATCTTACTCTTTCTGCAAACTGATTTTAAAAAAAGTATCATGATATATTATTGCTGTGCTTTTTTTCTCTAATAGTGTAAATAACCCATTAGTTTATTGAGTGGTTATAGTTAGTGTTTGCTGAAGTTACAATGCAAAATGAGGCAGGAAAGTGTTATTAGCAATCATCAACTTCAATTTATAAATCAATTGTAATAGAGTAAAATCAGTGTGTGTACCTAAAATCTGTCACATAAACTAAATGTATTGAGCAGTTAAATATCACTTTGTGTACCTAATTGCCATGTAGCAGGGCTTAGTTGCTTAGGAATAATGGCCCATCAGCTGAGCCTGAAAGAGATCCCAGACTGATTTCAGACTTCTCTAAGACAACAAACCACAGGCGCAGAAGTGAGATCTGAAGTCTAAATTGAAGTCAAGTATTATTGGAAATTGTTATTTCAAAATTACTTTTTGAGTAACAGTGACAGTATCAGCAGTACTTTTTTGCAATATGTGTCATGTTTTCTACTTTAGGGAAAACATATTCCTTTTTTGACTGACATACCTTCCAAGGGAAGAGCAACAGGCTCTGTTACTCCCTTGTAGCTGCTCTGCCTTATCCAAGGGGCCTCTGTTAAAAGAGATGAAGTGGGATAACTTTGAATGTGGTGCTGTCATGCATATTCAGATTTAAACTACAGATTCATGTTTACATCAAAAACTGGAATTACTGTATTTCTATCAGTTCAGTGTATCTGTGGATAAAACTCTGCAGGAGAGAAAGATTCAAGTTATTAATTTCATTTTAAGTGCCACATACTGGAAGGGACAAAAGATAAAATAAGTTTCATGTTCAAACTAAAACTAGACCAAATCCAGGATACATAAAGGATGAAGGGATGACTGTACTATAGGAAAGGCCTAAAGAGTTTTTAGAAAAGTGATTTAACTATTCTGATATTTAATGGCTTTTCTTCATTAGGATTTAGTTTGTTGATAAGAGTTGAAGAGAACTTTTTGTGAGGGAAATAACTCATATTATTCTTAAGCTCCAATGTATTTTTTAGTCTTTTCTCTAACGCTCTGTAAATTCCTTAACCATGCTAGTATACTGAGTTGAAGGAGGTCTATTTAAAATCTTTCTCGAAAAAACAAAGCAAAACCAGAAGGATTTGACAGGACCTAAAAGCAGAAGTCTTAGACACATTTAACAAGGTTTTGCATGTACAATTTTTTCATGTATTAAGAATGCAATCCAAATCTACCTCAATCAGTATCTTTTTTTAAAATGAAAATCCAAGGATTCTCATCAGTGTAATGTACTTTGTCCCGTGCACTGGACATCATCATAGAAACCATGTGAGTCAAATAGACAAGTTCTGAAACCTAAAATTATCTTTCTGAAGCAATGAAGGAACGTCAGAAACAAGAGGAGCTTTGTTGTATCTCATCTCCCTCAATGTGACATGCGAAGACCAAGACCAGGAATTTTAAGTTGCCATTTTGCTGGACACTAAAATTAATAGATCAGTCATTGTTATTGTATGGTCATTGTTATTTTCAATCTTATATTTTCCTCACCATCCCACTGGTCACCCTCTATTCTAGAGATGCTGTTTCTCTCTTTTTGCTCTCCAGAGATCTGTTATTTGTTCCCTTTTTAACATCTCTTTCTTCTTCTTGAGTTTTGTTTTCCTGTAGGTTTATTTTATTCTAACACTGTCAAATCACTTTTTGAGAGACATCTTTTTCTGCAGATCTGACATCTCCATAAATGTCTTTCATTGATTAAGATGATAAAACATTAACATATTTGAACTCTGACTTATTCTGGCACTACAGGTTTAATTGTCAGTATCATTTTTGAAAACTTCTATTTAGATCTTAGAAGGACAGAGCTTACCCTGTTTTATTTTGAAAACAAAACCAATCCTTCTCCAACATCCTTAGTACTTTAGAAGTTAGGAACTGATATTGAGTACAAATACCTGCTGGCCTACATTTCAGAAATTTGTGGTCATGCGTATCAAGGTTGTGAATGAGCAGATCTGAAGGCACATTGCATTCCTGAGAGCTCTGAGCCTCCAGTGATGTGCAGCCGGGCACATGTCTGTGTCAGGCAAGTCAGGCACAGATCTTACTGCTTCATTTGCTGGGACTGGGCATGCAGAGGGTCTGTATTAAAAAAAACCCCATGCATATCCTCAGAAAAGAAGACATGAATCTTTAATGAACTGCAAAGCTGAGAAATGTGATCATAATTCTAGTAGTCACGGATTTCAAATAGGTTTTTCTCATTTACTTGAGTAAAAATAATGCTTTTCTGCTGCTTTAGGTAATTGAAAATTTATTAATTGTTAGAAATGTTTTTGAGTCTTTCTTTTCCTTAGATGCCGTTCTGAGAAAGAATATTGCCAGAATTAGTGGTTGCTGTAAGTGGTTCTTTTTCAGAATAAACTTTTTCAGAATAAAGATTTTTGCTCAGAGCTTTCTCTAAAGTTAAGACTTTTTTGAACCATCTGGCCAAGGGTCATAAAGAAAGTAAGCAACGGAGTGCTTGAGGGAAAAGCTGCTATGATAGAAGGAAAAACACAGTGCAGATGCAAGCCAGGAGATCTTCCAATGCACTGTTTGGAGGACTTTGTTTGGAGAACAGAGATGGGGATAACTAAGCTCCAAATATTCATAAAATTTTTGAATTTATCAACACCGTTATAGACAGCTTAAAATAAACATCGAAGAAATCATGGTTTTTCTCCTGCAGTCAGGGCAATACGTATTAGATTGAGAACATTTTAGGCTAAGCAGCTTAGTCGCTCATCCTTGTCTTTGTGAAATGGCATCCTAACTGAGAAAGGTTTTAGATGCCAAGACTTTTTTAAAAGGCAAAAGTGAATCATTTATTTGTGTTCTTGTCCAAAAGAACAGAACACAATGGAAAGAAGCAAAAAGGAAAAAAAATCTCTGCCAATTTCTCCCTTCTTAAATGTCACTTTATCTGGATGATGATCAGCTGGATTGACTTTGTGAGACTGAATTTATTTACATATACAAAAATTGTTTAAACAGCAAAAGTCAATTCCAGCATTTTATAACTTCATATTCCAGAGACAGTAATGTGCATCTCTCTGTGATTTGTAAAACTGCCAGTGTATTTTGAATGCTAGTTCAAATTAGATTGTAATTATGAAATATGTGCCTATGAGCAAGTAAATTTAAAAGAACATATTATTGCAGCTGACATTTAATGTCAGTAGTTGGCTTTAACAATGTTTGCAACATAAAATCCAAAACAATTTTCTGAATTTTTAATATAGTGAATTATTATAAAATAAAAAATTTCCCTGTTGCAATATTTGTAGATTAAATTTTTCTGAAATTTTCTATGCGTGAATCAATTGTTTTCATGTAAACTTTCACATATTCATAGAGTTTTTTTTTTTGCAGTACTTTCATAGGTAATCTCAGATGAGTTTTAAAAAAATAAATTCAGTATTATCTTTTCAACACAGTCTGTTTTATTTTTTAACCCTCCCTTAGACATGTAATAGAAATGAAACAAACCACCCTTCAAAATTAAATGTTTAAATGCTGACAGTAGTTTAAAAAGGCTGACTCTAATTTTTGTAAGCTTTGTGCAAACACACTGAAATACAGCCCATATGGTCTCAACCAATAGTGAACACATTCTGTCAGACATGCTGCATAAATTGAGTTGTTTCAAATAACAACTGCTGCAGTTTAGATTTATTTTCTCTGTATTCATGGAGCAGATCCTCACGGAAATGATGTTCAGGTACATACAGGACAAGGAAGTGAATGAACAGAGCTGGGACAAAAAGGGCCCGACCAATCTCTGGGCCTTTCTGTGATGGAGTGACTGCAATGCTCAAAAAGGGAAGAACAACTGATGTCATCTGCTTGGATTTCTGTAAGCTTTCAACACAGTTCCAAGTGGCATCATAAACTCCAAACTGGAGAAACTTGGATTTTAAGGGTGGACTAAGGAAATGCTGACATGGATGCAGCCAGAGGGTTGCAGTCAGTGGCTCTGTGCCCAGATGGAGGCCAGTGAGCAGTGGTGTCCCTCAGGGCTGTCTTGAGCCTTGGCTCTTCAGTATCTTTATCAGTGGCAGAGGCAGTGGGACCGAGGGCACCCTCAGTACATTTGCAGGTGACAGGAGGCTGAGCAGTGCAGGTGACACCACAGAAAGATGGGATGCCATCCAGGGCCACCAGGACAAAATTGAGAAGTGGGCCCATGAGAACTTAAGGATGTTAAAAAAGTCCAAGTGCAAGGCGCTGCACCATGGTCAGAGCAGTCCCAGACATGAGTACAGACCTGGGAAATTTGAACTCTGAGAGCAGCCCTGCCAAGAAGGACTTGGAGGTTCTCATGGCTGAAAAGCTGGACATGACCCAGCCACGGGCACTCCCAGCCCAGAGAGCCAAACGTGTCCTGGGCTGCATCCAGAGCAGTGTGGGCAGCAGGGCCAGGGAGGGGATTCTGCCCCTCTGCTCTGCTCTGCTCTGCTGAGACCCCTCCTGCAGGGCTGCATCAGCTCTGGGCTCCCAGCACAGGAAGCACATGGACTGGTTGGTGCAAGTCCAGAGAGGCCACAGAGATAATGAGCTGGCTGGAGCACCTTTTCTGAAGGTAGGCTGAGACAGTTTGGGTTGTAAAGCCTGGAGAAGAGAAGGCTCCAGGAAGATCACATTTCAGACTTCTAATAATTAAAGGGACGTGGAAAAAAGAGGGAGAGCAACTTTTTACAGGGATAGATAATGATAGAGAAAATTGTTTTAAGATAAAAAAAGGAAAAAGATTAGATATGATGAAGAAATTATTTATTCAGAAGGTAGTGAGGCACTGGAACAGGTTGCTCAGAGAAATTTCGTATGCCTGTTTCCTGGCTTTGTTAATGGCCAAGTTTGATGGGGCTCTGAGTAGTCTGGTCTAGAGGAAGGTGTCCCTGCCAATGGCAGAGGGGCTGGAACTACGTGATATTTAAGGTCCCTTCTTACTCAAGCCATTCTATGTCTCTGATTTTTTTTAAAGAAAATACGTTGCAAAGTTGATGAACACCATTTAATTAAAAAAAGAACACACTAAATAAAGAAAGAGGAAGACTTGATGCCTTTCCTCTTATTTTAATTAGAGATTCTCTCTTTCTGCATGTAATGTAGCAGCATATATCTAGAAGGAATTTAGCTGGATTGAATTCAATGTTAAAAATAGAGACAGCTTTGCTAATCAAGTACTGAAGGAGAGCATCAAGAAAAAAGAATAGATTGATTTGCTGTATTAGAAGGGTACTGTTAGACTATGTAAAACTAAAAGACTAGCTAGGTATCAAGTAAAACTGTACTAGTCTCAGAATTGCTGTCCTACAGCGTGTCAAGGTCTACATATAAATGTTCCTCTGTGGATATCCATATAATAGGCTAAGGTGTGACATGTTTGATGACAGACAAAGTATCTTTTACTCATAGAAGGGTAAAGAGGAAAGATGCACATTGTCCATGTCTAAGTGGCAATGCACTGGCAATACTGAAATGCTTGCATCCAATTTAGGCAATTTATACTTCCACAAGAACATGAAGTTTCTGGCTACTGTCATTTCTGGTATTTACAGCCAGTGTTGCTGAGGGTTTCTTTGGGATTTATAGTGCAACAGGGTTTTCATCTGCCTGGGACATGGTTTAATAAGTGGAAATTCAAACATATAAATATGGAATAAAGAGTTCAGATAGAACCAAAAAATTAGTTCTAAACTGAGAAGAAATTTAGAATCAATGGAAATCAGAACATACTGTATCTCTCTTTTCCAATGCCTGACTATTCAGGAGAAGTAGGTCTTACATGAGTTTTCAGTGGTAGGCATATCTGCTGTACTATATATATGCATATTCCTTTTGATTACCTTACTTGTCTCCCTCTGGGTAGGAAGGGGTGAGAGGTCAGAAGTGCAGCTTTTTTGAACCGTGATAATTACTACATGAAATATGGACTGGGGCAATGGTTTCTTGGCATTGTTAATCCCTCATACAATCCAAATATGGAAATATGTCAAGTTTACATTTCTATAAAAGGAAAAATTTTCATACTATGTACATTCAGTTCAACTGCTACAAGTAAGGGAGTAGAGAGGTAAAAAATCCTCGGTCACCATGTTATATAAACTTATAGGTTTTATCCTGCTATCATGGGATTTATCAAGTCCATCTTGAATCACCCAAAACCTAGGTTTCTATCATAAAGTAGGGAGAAAGACACAGTCCACAGAAGGGTAGATAGACAGCTGAGAGGAGCAGTTCTGTCTTAAAATAGATGTCTGAATCATGGAAACAGACTACCCCAGCAAGTGCCTATCACAGCTGTCTCTAGCAGGAGCCTAGCTGACCAGTTTAAATGAGCAACCAATCCTCTGGCAGCTCAAGGCTAGTGAGAAAACTCCTTTCTTAGTGTGCCTTGTTTAACTCTCAGTGAATAATTCATGACAAGTAATGTACTCTCAATGTAACCTTCATTTGTTCTCATAGAAGGTCTCCAGTAACTTGCAACTTTTTAAAATACATAGCTTTTTTGCCTTTAATTACAGTTTGGAGTTTGATGGTTTTGTGTTAAAAATCAAACACATTTTGTGCTTTTGACTGTTCATATAAAATGTTTGGGTTTTTTTTTTCTTCACCCCGTACAAGCCAGATTAAATCTTTGGAGTTTACTATACCTCAAAAACAAACAGAAGTGAGACATGACAGCAAATTTTATACTAATTCAAGTGAATTTTTTGAAACATGAGTGTCATAGATGTATACTTCCTCTTCAAAAAAGGCTTTGTAACATAATGAATAATTTAGATTTAATTTTAGTTCCTGACATTTTTCTCAAGGACTTGGAAGTATGGATGATGTCATTCTACCAAACAAGAGTCTTATCCATGTCTGACTCATTCAGGTCATGATGCCATACCTGTGGATGGCACATTTCCAGTGACGAACATGGAGAAATCCACTCTACTATTTTGTAGAGAACTCTGCTGTTACACTAACGTAGTTATCTTACCTCATATTTGCTTTCAGGATGACTTTGTGATAGTAAAAGTTGATTGTTTCCGAAAAGACAAAATGTTACAGAAACCTTCGTTTTAGAGTATGCGTGGTTGGGGTAGGCAGCTTTTTTGTTAATGTTCAATTTTTGTTCTAGGCAAGACAAAATTGGAAAACAAAAAAAAAGGTTTAATATATAAGACTAGCTAAAATAGTTAAAATTTAAGTGTGAATTTTCAGTTTGTACATACAGGTTTTGTTTGCTTGAAATGGTGGTCTATTTTGTACTCTAGAAATATGTTTAGTCTTAGAGTGGTAGTATTCCTAAGAGTCTTCCAGCCTTCTCTTGTTAATCTCACACTATCCCATTCCTCTGAACAAGATGATGATGAAAGAGGGCATGTCTTACAAAATACCATGGTCCCCATAGTAAGCCAGAAACTCGAGAGTAACTTTGTCCAGGACCAGACCTAATTTTGTAATCTTTGTAAAAGGAATACAATCCTTTCTTGCCTTTCCCAGCAGCCACTGCTTCATTTAAAAAAAAAAAAAAAAAGAAGAGAAAGAATGTTAGTCTACCTTTTTTTTTAGCCTAAAAAACTGGCATATTGCTCTTGGAAACTATAGCTACTGCTTAACTCCCTACTGAGTTAAGTATGAGCCACCAATGTTTATTTTTTTAAGCAACTATTTAGCTAAGAAATTGTAGTCCAAGTTTGTGTGGAGCAAATAGTTCAAAAACAGAAGGTCTGATGGAAATAGTGATAGATTTTTACTTTAACCTTGTAATTAGTGCTGTATTATTGCAGTAAGCCCATTTAGATCTGACAAAAAGACTGTGTTTTTATAATGCAACCCATATTTTTATATGTCTATATGTTCATATATATAGATAGATACACACATGGCTCAATCTGGGGGGGATTTTTATATTTATTTAAAAAAAAAGAGAAAAACAGACTGACACACTAGGAAGCCTTAGCTCAGCTGAAGTCCACAGTCTTCCAGTAGGGTAGTATTTAACTTTAGGCTATTTGCTGTTATGCAGTGTTAATCCAACATCAGCAGACATCATTTATTCCAGCCTTAATGACAGATGTAACCATACACCACAGCCATAGCTGATAGCACTGTTTGCCTAGAATATAATGTTTTTCAAAACAAAAAAGTACTCTCCTACTCCTAAAAATTAGCTCTTTTTATTTTCTTTTTGAATCTCTAGCAAGGTTCTATTTTGATCTCTGCGACCAAATCTATGTGGACCAGCAATGGTCAGTTAGTACTGAGCTTGCTAACCTCTAATTGCATAACTGATTAGATCAAACTAAGAGCAGGCAGGCCTGACATACATCAAGAACCTGACTTTGCTATGTTAGGGAGTGAGGCACTGTAAGGCCTCTGTGACAAAGACCTCCTTTGCTGCTCTTGGTACAGCTCAGGCAGCTCCAAAGGAAACTGAGATGGAGCACCTTGAGACAAGGCATCATATTAGAATTGGGTGTTCTCACAGAAGACTCTCATTGCCAGGCTGCCATTGAGGAGCTTTGCACGTTTGATTCTGTGTAAAGCTTTTGTAGAGCACATAGTAACTCTGTTTACACTGCAAGCACTGAGCTAATAAACCATATTTATTTTAAGTTGGGCAGCTCAATCCAGGCAGCTAGCTGTAAGTGGATATAGAAAGGAAACACTAGCGACGTACGTCACATTTCTTCTGTGCCCTTCGGTTTGCCTTTTTGCGTTCTTAAGAATTCTGTGCTCTAGTTACCATTACATTTGTAGTTCTTTTACTTATGCAGTTACGTATAAATTTTTTCCTCTTTGCTAAAGGAACTCCAGTCAAAAGGGAATATGCTGTTACCTAGAAATTAATAACAAAGTTTAATTCTCTGGAATTCTAACCCTACAAAAAATATTTTTTAAATACTTTCCTATGTTGAGCAGTGGCAAAATCTTCAGGTGGGTTAGAAATTTGTTTCTCCAGTTCTCTGACTTAATATTTGTTTTTGAGCGATATGTCTCCTGAACCTAGACCTGCATTACTAGTTCCCAGACCCACTCATGCAGGTAATATAAGAACATCTTGTTAATCTCTTCTGTCCTTCAGCTTGTTGTGCAGTACAGGACAATAAGAGGATAATCCAGTTCTGTGGATGAACTAGAATGAACTGTGCAACTCGGAGTTTCACGAAACTAATTGGTATGGAGCTTAGTTTGTGAAAAATTTTTTCCTACAGTGGAATATATACTCCTACAGATTTGAAAGGCTGGGTTCAAGTTTAAATGCGTATTCTTTATTTATTGAAAACTATATTTCATATAGATGTGTAAACTGGAAAGTACATATAAAGAAATGAAAGATACAAACTGTGAGCAAGACCAGATGCAACAGTAACTAAACAATAACAGGCAGAGTTCTGAGTGAATGAGCCCATCTCCAAGTTTTTAAATATATTTTAGTTATCCTACTTGAAAAAAAAAATTATGAAACTAAGATTGCATATCAAAAGGTAGCAGATAGTTTTATGGCTTTCATTTGGTTTCAATTCTGAATATTGGTTTCATTCTGAACACCACACTCAAGAGCCCAGTCATTATGTCTGAAGTCAACATTGTGTGGGTTATCCCTGTTTTACAAACTAGGAAGACAAAACTCAGAATGTTTTAGCAAGTTTTCCATAACCTCAAGAAAGAGATATTGCCAAGCATGGAACAGAACAGTCAGTCCTGTACCTCATTCCCTAAGCCATGCTTTTTGCAATTCATTTTAATATTCAGTTCTGTGGACTGTAGCACTGGTTTAATTCAATTAGTTGCTAGTTTGAAGATAAGTAACTAATATACAAGCATGCCCAAAGTGGGCTGAATCCAGCACACTTTTTATTACTGGTGTTTTAATTCTTCCTGTATCTTTTTTTTCTTTAGACAGTTTAACTATACAGCTAAAACCTTGGTTGATGACACATGAAGATAAAAAATATTGTTGCTTTTCTTTCTGTTTTTATTATTAGTGTATTTAGTAGTACTGAATGTCTCCATCTTTTAGTATTTTCATTAATTTTAAATGTTTTCCTCATTATTTCTATTATACAATCAACCCTTGCCTTAAATGTGACGGCATCCCAACAAGACTTCTATTCCAAAGCCTATTCCCTGCCACCCTAAAAAATAAAAGGATTCCAAACAGGAAAAAAAAAAGTGGTTTTTTTTTGTTTTATTTTTAGTTACAGGATTACATGCACAAATCAGCTATTTAAACAATGGCCATTTCTCTATTTATTCTCTTAATTTTCCTTATTTTTTTCTCTTAATTCCTCAAATTATGAGAAATTGAGAGTTTATATTATTTGACCCCATACCAGATACAAAAATAAATCCTACATCATCATCTATGAGCACAGTGGACTAGTATGCTCCTATATTTACATAAAACTTAGACAAATCTGCATTTGAGGTTAATTGTAACACAACAGTATGTATGAATTAGAAACTATTTTTAACTGCCAAAGTTGTTCTAATGGGTTCTCTAGAAACCTCTCTAGAAAGACGTTGGCCTTTCTCATAATGAATATTAAGAGGTTCCTTTGTTTTAGCTTTGACAAAGTCAGCTGATGAATGTCAGATAAAACTAACATTCCCTGGAGGACTGTGAGCTCACCTACCTACTGATAGACTCCCTTTTTTGTGGGAAACCTGTGATTCTAAGGTTGCTACCTTAAGACAGGCTCTGATTAGGATACTTGAAGTATGGTTGCATAATATATATTTCATAATAGTTGAAGTTAATAGGCACCTGGAGAACAGAAGTTTATTTCTAAGGAGCTGAGGATGGAGACTTACAAAGAAGGCATGTTCACAGTGGGTGTTGGTGTTTAATGAGATGGAGAGCTGCAAACCCATGAGAACCTTTTTTTTCTGAATTAGTATTGGAAAACACTGACTCAAATATTTAAGTACCTGCAACTACAGTGTATTGACATTGCATAGTAGTGTTTAGTATCTTAACATGTTAATATTTCTAGTTTTATTTCTAGCAACTACAAGTAAGAGGCAGCATCTTGTCTGATACACTATTGAGAACAGACTGTCCTGGGATATTTTCTTTGTGGCACAGCAGAAATAGTCTTTGAATATTCATTTCCATATGGTGTTGGAAAAAACTTAGTCAAAAGCTTTGTTTTCCTTCATTTTGTGTTCCTACATAAAATTGGAATAATGTTCATATTTATAAATAATAAACAATCAATCAAACTTAAAAAAAAAAACCAAACCACGAGCTCTAAAATGGCCAAAATGGCCAGGTATTCTGTAACAATCAGAGACCTTTATTTTATCTGATTTTATTTTTTTCATGACCTATCCCATCTGTTAAAGGAATAAAATAGTTTCACAACATGGTGCCTGATTTATGTGCACTTCTATAGACATGTGACCTACACAGTGACAGACCCAACTGTTACTAAAGGTCCCATGACTGTATGACCCTTCAAGCTAAATTTACCACAGATGCCTTTTCCACTCATTGAAGTTAACATTTTTGATTGCATAGGACTCTTACAAAAGGTCCTTTTCAAGTCACTGAGTGATATTTGAGAGATAAGTGCCAGAAAACATGAAGAACAGAACACAGAGCAAGAAATGTTATTAACATTCCTTCTGCTGTTGTGGAACACTTTGTATGCAGATCACTGGCAAAAGCCTCCAGGGCAGTTAGGATCTTTCCTGGTCATATACAGTGTAGTTGGTAATGCGTTTGATTGTACTGTTATAAAATAAAGTGCAAAGGTTTTAGAGAGCCTTACAAATATTCCAGTTTTACAAATTTTTTGATCTTTTGATGCATAATCTATTTATCATATTTTCCTTCTATTTGCCAAGTCTATATAAATTTTATAAATTCAATCTTCAGTGCTTGTTTTCATTATTAACCTAGATGCACTACCATCAAAAGTAATGTACTGCAACTTCTGTAGAGACTGCAAAGGAATGGCCATTAAGCATGTAAACACTTGCTCAGCAATAAATTTGCTCTTTCAGTTTAAAACCAATTCTAACACAGTTCAGAGCATTTCCAAAAATTTATAACTTAAACGACATGATCCCTATTTTTTTCGCTGCATTTTTTCCTCTTTTAATGCTCAAAATGCCAAAAATATTATCAAAGGAATTAACTCCCAAAGATTTTATGATTTTTTTGGCTAGAAATTAGAAATGCAATTTTTAAAATAATGTATAGACTATTAATATAATTATTATAACAGGAAAAGGTATCTGCAGTAGAGCAGAAAGGACATCATGCTGTAGTTCTTCAACTAAGGTATTTTGTCCTTCAGTGACTAATAACAATCACTATCTGTGTGTGTGTTTGACTTTAACAGTCAACAAGGAATTTCATTTTTATTGAACTTCCCCACAGTGTTCTGAATATCTTTCAGACAGGGAATACTTTCTAGTTTGAAGTTAGACAATAGTACTTATTCAAAGTACCTAAGCAAGTGTTAGGAGAAAGAGAAAGGGAAGAATTACATTTCTGGGTAAGGGTTTTAGTTGATTTGGAATAAAAAACCCCTTTGTTCCTATCTTTACTCCACAGAGACTAATTTATCTAGCATGTCTCTAACTGGAATTTCCCTGCAAACTCAGGAACGTTACTGTAACTTACATTCATCCTTTCCTTTCATTTATTATCCCTAAGTATTGTTTCCTTTTTTTTTCTTTTTTTTTTTTTTTTTAATGTTATTGACCTTTAAACCTGTTGTTATCAAACTGCAAGAAAGAGATAGGGACTCTTTTCAGCTGCCTTCATTCTCATGTGACCTGAAGGGAGAATAGGTTCAAAATAGACTAGTTCCTCCCAGGGCAATACAAGACAGAAGAGAAAAGCACTGTCATTTCCGAACAGCACAGGGCTAGAGTAAACTCAGCATGATAAAGGAAGGAGTTGCAGCATGTTAGAATTCTTCCTCCACAGCCTGGATTTTTACACGAGACGGATTTGGAGTGTGTTAAAAAGAAGAGGATTTTAAAAAATACTTTGAAATGGAGTACTTTGAGACTGAGCTTTTTAAGGACAACTGACGTCTGACTGCTAGTAATAGTGAAGGAATTTTTCGAAATGAGCATTGTTATGAAGCCAAGATCCCGATCTACCAGCTCCTTAAGGACTGCCGACGCAATGTGGTAATGTGGTTCGTTTGTTTCTTTCAGGCTCTCCTTCCTATTATGACACAGAGATATGTCCCGAGAAAGTCACAGGCTTTAATTTTGACTTGATAGATTTTGCATGGTTATTGAAGATGTTCAGCTCAGTTGAGTTTCACAATTATTAGTAAGAAACAAAATTATGTTGCTTTTTATTGCAAACTACAGTGTGTATAATTTTTAAAAAGAGAACCCTTTACATACTTTTTGTGAAACATTACATAGATTTTTCCCATTCAGCAGTCAGGTTCAATCCTTACACTTGCAGATACCGTCTAAAAATCTTCAGTAGACTTATTTCAGTAAGAGAAATCATAATAAAAAGCTTGCATTTCTGGAGGCTGGAGACTGAAATGAAGTTATAGTTTGTGTGAGCTATTTTGGGATGCTTACATGTAGTTTTGCTGCATAAATAGACTGACTGGTAGAGATGTGTCCTGGGAAGGAGCAGACTTTGTAGCAGCATGTGTGAGACTGTGCTGTGTTATGCTTCATGTGTTTCCCCTCCTCTCTGAGGCTCAGAGGAGTAGAAGTAGCCTGTGATATTGATATGTCTGTATGATTTTCTTGCAGATTTTTTCTGTTAGCAATCGGCAAATTTTAGTCTTTTGAATTTTTTTTTTTCTTGTGAGAACTTTATGCTGCTTTTTAAAGCTTAATGGACACTGATAGGAAAGCTTTATATTAAGTATGAGAAATAAATTCCTTTTACTCTCTTAATGTGCCCCACATTTTTTTCTTCTCTAGTGTCTTTATTAAAACCACCATCATTTTAATAAACACATAATAGAGTAATTATTCAGAGCTATATGTTACACGTAGAAAATGGTGTATTTTAAAATATAGGTTTTTTATATATAAATGGCTTATGTGCTACTGGGGGATAGACTAGTAACTAAATACACTTCTTTGTGAGGAAACACATCCAGTTAATTAAACATTAGCCTAATAAAAGCTTTATGTTTCAAATAGTTTTGGCTCTGAGTTAAAGCCATGTCTGTACTACTGTTAAAGCAGTTAGTAATTTCTTCCAGTTATCTTTTACTGAAACCATTTTGTAGTAAAAGAAAATTAAACAAATATGCTACTCAAGATAAGGAGTAGTCCTAGTTGTTCTCAGAAACTGCTAAGACAGAGTTTTGCTGAAATAAATGCAGTAAGTAGTGTCTCCATCTCTATATTAAATTGCAATACCATGTTGGTAAATGAAATATTGCTAAAGTGCTACACTCTGCATGGTGTCTCCAAGGAAGTGAGCTAAAGCATACATACCTTAGCTATTACGTACAACTGTGCAAATAAATCAGTACCCCTGATTAAATCTGCCTTTTTCTTTTCTTTTTGGTTGTTGTTGTTGTTGTTGTTGAGTGCCTCCATTAATTCCTGCAGGAAAAAAATAGTTTAAAAGAAAAAAAATTTCTTGTAACTGATAGTTGCCGTCTAATTTCAACACCAAATATTCTGTCTAAAATTCCTGCCTTTTGTTGCCGTTGCCTTTAGTTGTAACCCTAATCTGATATCTGAGAATACCTGTTCTGCTGGTTGTAAACTGTGAGCCCTCTGCTGCCCTGCTCTTTGGGAACACCACCTGAGCTCAGAGGCAGCTCTCAGGGAGATACTCGGAGGCTGCTGGAGAAGGTACATGCTGTTCCCTGGTGGCGTGGAGCAAAGCCAGGCAGGCCCTGTCCCAAACAGAGGGAAAACGGAGTGCAGGGATCAGAGAGTGTGGGAGGGACCTGCTGGCTGCTCACGCCGAGCTCAGGTCCTGGCCACCTCCAGGGAGGTGGCAGCTGAGGCCAGCCCACCCCCCGTGTCACCCAACCAGCAGCCTTCAAGCTGGGCCTGAGCAGGACCAGTTTCCAAACCATCCACTTGACTTCATTTTGTGTGCCTTGTCGCCTGAATCTACCGGTTTGCACCTTCCTGCAGTTGTCTGGGAGAGAACGGCAACGCTCTAGTCTTGCCACAGTATGACTGCTTAGGGAGAAATTAAATCAGGATTAAATCAGAATCACTGGTAGATGTTCAGGCCAGGAGACAGGAAGAGCTACACCACATAATTCTCCTTTCTGAATCTGTTAACATAGTGATCCCACTCCATGTAAGAGGAGGAGGAGTGCCTGAGAAGAAGGAGAGGTTGGGTCTCAAGAAGACAGAGACTTGAGTGACAGGACTGTTTCAAAGTACCTCTTACAAGGGTTTGAGAGAAAATGATCCCAGGATTTCCTCTACCACTTCCCATGTGAACAAATTTTCCATGAAAATCAGAAACCAGGCTCCAAACACAGAGACCAGTGAGAGGACAGAAAGGACGTAAAGACAAGACAGAGAAACCTCTGCTCTTGGTGCCCTGAAATCACACTCACTCTCTGTCCAAAAGACACAGTAAGTTCAGTGTAAAAGCATATGCGTGGTAAAAGAGTGATATTCTTTTCAGTATCAGTATTACAAAGCATTCAAAGGGTATCTCCACTGGTGATGTGCTGTAATGGGTACCCCAGCTGACTTTGAGCAGATGCAGATGAGCCCAGGCTGTGCTGATGCCTTCCCTTTTAAAGCTGCTTGGGTTGGGATGGATGATGTTTAGCATGATGGTAGGGCCTGTAGGCAAACCTTCTCTTTCCAATGTACCTTGGAAAATTTATCCTGATATTATGGTGACTAAAGTAAAAGCAGATAGTTGGTATTTATACAAAACAAGAAAGTGACTTATACAAGGGTTATTATCTGTTATGTTAATGCTGCTCAATTCTACCACTCACTGCCACTCATTACTCAACTCAGGGTGTAATTGTGAAGTATGATTTTATATCATAAATCTTCTGGAGAACAGATTAGAAGGGATAAATGATTGTGCAGTCTTTTCAACTAAGACAATTGATGTGTCATTTTATTCCATAAAAGAGATAATAAGGAAGTAAGGTAATCACAGTAAGTTAAACTTTGGCTGAGACAGGAGTACAAGCATTTAAATGAGAATATGATTCCATATTTTCTTGACTATTAGCCACTTAACAGTAAAGCAGTAATGTTTCACAGAAAATGTCATATTTCTGTTGATTTTTTCCTTTTGTAATGAAAGAGAAGTTTGAACTTAAAAAAAAAGGTATTTGGATTAACTGAATTAATATTTTAGAAGTTTGAATGAGGAACTGATGGCAAGTCAAGCAAGCACCTGGGTTGTTGCGCAGAACCTACTGGCTGGAAATGGTGCAGCTGATCAGATTTTAGAATTGCCTTTGTTTTTCATGATGCATGTAACTAGCCAAAAGCACTATAAGCCTCAGGAGTATTGTCAGCTTTTTGCCACAATCCTTTCTGCATGATGCAACTAGAGATAGTTACCTGTTTACTTTGTGAGTTGGAATCACTGGGTTTTATTTATTTTTTCTAATGTAGGCCAGTTCAGGCTTTTTTGGGTTTTGGAACTTTGTTGTTTGATTGATCTGAAAAAGGCATAGCCTGTCTAGTGACCCAGAGAGCAAAGGTCTTCAACGATTCAGTCTGTGGTGTTATGTAGAACAATGGATCTGTTCTTACTTTAGTTCTAGAAGTGGGTGATATTTCTTGTCTGCAATATGGTGAAGTTCAGTATATTGAAGATTACTGAAGGATGTTGTCAAATATGGATTTCTCAGTCTATGATATATTTATAGATAAGTGGGACAAAACTGATCTCTTGTATGGACTTTCCATGAGCTTTAATATGTGGGTCGTGAGAGGGGTGCTAAATTAAAGTTTTATTGAATGGAGACAGTAACATACTTGTGGCTTGACACCAGTGAATGGCATTGTTTCTGGGGCAGAGGAGCTAGAACAAAAGAATGAGCTGACATTCAGCTGTGCTGACCTCAAGTAGTTGCACTGGTTTCCTGACTTAAAGATACCATGCAGTGGAACTCTGCAATAAGCATGACCCAGTCTTCGGTAGCCCTGTCTGACAGGAGGGAGCTGTGGCCACATCACACTGCTTAGGGACTGGCCATCCCAAAACCATTCAGTTCCTTAGTTAATCCCTTGGTGCAAGCAAGCCTATTGCCAGCACAAAGATGAAGAATATGTTCAATAAATGATACTGAATGAGCCCTATACATATAGGTTATTCTTATCAGACCTATATTTAAAGTTAGCTGCTGACTTCCAGACTGGGAATCCCAGTGCTGGTGACATCAACACCAAAACCAGGTATTCCTTGAAGGAATCTTTGTCTACAGGTCAGAGAATGTAAACACGGTTAAATGTAACTGTGGACATTAACAACATTCATATCACTTGGCTGCTAAAGGGTTAAGGTTTTTTATTTCTGTGTTGGGTGAACCTCTTTTCCTCTCCAGTATTATGATTGTTTGTGTGAGACGTTGGTGATATTAATTGTCCCTTGTTACCATATCTTATGAAACTACTCTTAAACAAAAGAGGGTTGGGACCTCACATAATATCCAGTTACACTTTCAGTAGTTGAAGGTATTGAATAGAGTGCACTGGGAAAGTTCAGTTCAAGCTGCACACCATCCAAACTCATAGGCAGGGACTGTAGTACCAAGCATCTTATGTAAAATAGTGGGATTTCTGAATGTTGAGGAAAGCCTGCAAGCTACAGATGAGTTTTCCTACATGAAGTCTGACTTTGATTGAATTCATGGGTGACTTCATTAAGAAAAATAGGCTTTTGTAAGCAGTATGGGCCTCAAATCATGACAACCATAGAAATTCAAGGTGGTATTTTTGTTTTTATTTATTGTTCAGTGCTAATGGGAAAGTCTGCAGAGTTAGCATGATGCTGTTTTCCAGAGTGTGATATGTTAAACAGTATTATTTTTACAAAATGAAAGGAGAAAAAATGCATTTTTTTCGATGAAGTAGTGGTGGGTTTTGAAAGGATCAAGTAGGCTATTTTCTAGAAGAATAACTCATGTCCTAATGGGCCTAGCCAATAGTCTTCCCAACCTAGCATCCTGTCATCACCGGCAGCAACAGGAATAGCTGAGTCCCTGTCCAGTTTCTGCAGTCCATTCCCATCATGTTGCCCAGCATTTACTGGTGTTGTATTAGGGATGTCACAGGGTTCACCCTGGCCTTCTGCTTTTCAGATCATCTATGTACCTGTTTGCCTATAGATTGCCTAATCTCTTTTCTGAATTTGCTGGTAAACTCTCTTCCCCAACAGCCTTCCGACAACCTTTCTACCTATGTAGGAAAGCCACTTTCTTTACTGTGCTTTAAAATTATTTCTGTCATTATGGCATTTCATGAAAGAGTCTGCATTCACTTATCCAACAGCTCCATGATTCTGTAAGTTCAGTTATAACCTCCTTGGCCTTTTCCTGTAGAAACTTGAAAAGTTGTAGCCTTCCTATATTTTCCTAAACCGGCTACTGCCCCATACCTTGATTATTTGAGTTCCCATTCATTGTATTTCCTCAAAGACCACTGGGTCCTTTAAATACAGAGACCAGAGGGCAGGCATTACCCAAAATGTGAACACACCAAATTTCTCACAGTGTTAAAATTATGCCTGCTTTTTTTCTCAGCACCTTTGTTGATGATGTCCAGTATATTGTGTAGCTTTTTTGACTGCCATTTCAAGTTGAGCTAGGGATTTTAAATAATTTTTACTGCTTTTTCTAGGCATTTCTTTTGGCATATTCCCATCTCTGTATTTTTGTAGAGCAGAAGTATTAGACTTTCCAACATAAAATCCAGTTACTTTAATGTGATAAGAACTGCTGTCTTAAAATAACAAATGTGGGGTTTTTTTAAAACAAACAAATATTGCAAACCATGCCAAACAGAACAAATTGCAAAGTTTGACTGCAGGAAAGAAAGGCACTGCCTCAGAGATACTTTCTTTCAAGCTACATCCAGACAAACACATGTAATACTCTTTCTCCACCACACACAAGCACACAACGGAGTCCTCTGCCACTCGAGTGTATTAACAATCCACTTTCAGTCTTCCTGAAAATAATATAACCTTGTCTTTACAGCACAGCTCTCTCACGTTCTCCCTGAGCACATCTGTATGTTACCAGCTTGTGGACAAAGCTCTGTTCAAACCTAGTGAAGATGTCACACTTCGGTGTTCGTCCCTAGAGTAAAAAAGGGAGAGCACAGCAAGCTTCATGGGGAGTTCACTTGGCAGCTCAGCCTGAATGACCAAAAGCCCATTTACAGCTGGTTCAAGTGAGGACAGAAAGTAGTCCCAGCCTGGATCAGTGTTGAGATACCGTGATGGAAGTCTTCTCCCTTTTCCACTCTTCCATTACACCATGTCTGAAACAGTTGTTTGCCTTTAGTTCCACAGCGAGGGGTTACCTTGCTTCCTACTTTGTATTCTGAGAAGCACAATTACAGTGTGAGACATAACAGGTGGGATTCAGCTCATCTAGACAGATTTTTATCATACCTGATCTAGTAACCTCATGCTCTTGGTAGAGAGAAATACTTGCTGTCAGGGTGTGACATGTCTGTGACATATTTTAGGTGTCTGCCTCAGAAAGCGAGGTACTCTTGATATCAATGATTCTATCAGCCTAAGCTCCACTCAACATAAATAATGCATATAAATGAGATCTAACTTGTATGTGGACACCTGCAGTGTGCATATAGAGCTAGATTAATTCTTTCTGATGCAACTAATTTTGCTTATGCTGTATACATGCTTTAATATTTAGTAGTTTTACTATTATCTTATAATATAAGGTGAATATTCACATAAAATTAGGGAAATCCAGTATGGAATAGAGAGCATTAGAACACAACAGCAAGAATAAACCAACTACTTAGGCTAAATATTATATTGAAAGAACCTTGCAGTCAGAGTGAGGTCAGTTCACAGCCATGAAATTACTAAACTGTTATGTCATCCTTCCAATGACAGCACAGGTGACTCAATCTCATTACTGTGATTCCCATCAGATTTCAGCTATGGTGGTTTCTAATTAAGAGTGACGTGCACTAGAGCATGTCTCTTAAGTCACATTACAAAACCAGAAGTACATTTCTGCATTCCTTTATTTGGTACCATTGCTGTTACTGTGAAGATGGGGGCACTCATGACTTAATTAGGTGCATAGTATGATATTATATGACCTCTCAAATATTTTTTTTTCATCAAAAATCATGAAAGTTTTCCAAACCTCTAATGTATAAAAAGACAGAACAGTTTTCAGAAGCTAAATGGCAGAAACAGGTTTGTTCATCTGACCTCATTTTTGAGGATTTGAGAAGCACAGAGAGGAACTCATGACTTAAATTTGTTGCTTTTCTGTTTCATTTGATAGTTTTATAACAGCATTTGTTGGTGCCTTTATAAATACACTCAAATACTAATACAATAAAATCTCACACACTAATTTGAAAATAGTTTTCTCTATAGTTATTTGCAAAGTATTTTTCCCCTTCTATGAAAGGGTTAAGCATTAAAAAAAAAAAAGGAAGAAGATTCCTTCAGAAACATTAATAACAGTCTTTTTCTTTGTCAGACATCTCAAAATAAATCCAGTATGGATCAATTAAAAAAGAAAATTTTTTTGCAGTTTCATTGTGCTTTATTTCAGTTCATTAATTTAAAATCATTATTCAATAAACTATTTGAATAAAAATTCAGTTTAGACTAGAAAAAAAGGGATTTATTTTTCTGAAAAAACCTTTCAGTAGTTCTGAAATTTATTCTTAAGTGTCTTTTAATAATTGTAAACATTTTGTGTTTTTTTGAAAAGTTTCCGTTTTGGGGTAATTTTATTGGTTAGTTATCTAAATTTTGAAGAACTTACCATATGCAGTTATATAATATCCTACTAACAGATCTCTCTATAATGTGTACCCACAATACCTTTTAAAAAAAAGGACACAAATGCTACATTCCTTCAGTTCGAGACAAGGCATGGCCAAGAGCTGCATGATGAGGCTGCTTTTGGAACCCCAGTGACTAATTCCACGTGGTGGTGTACTACATCTCATGGCTGCTGCCAGCATCCACCCCCACACAAATCACGGCAGATTACTGCCAGCGCTTTTAGGAAATTCTTTCCAAGAGGTATATATTGGGAAATTGACAGCCAGTCACTATCAAAACTCCTTGGCTGCTGCTGCCTTGAAGCGTCCCCTGCAGAAGATCAGTTATATAAGATCATCTTCTTCTCAGAGCTTTATATTCATGAACATCTTTATTGTCTCAGACGTTTCCACATTTAGTAATTTTAAGCTTGTGAGCCGTACTTTCATGTGATATGTGGTCTTTCCTTGGCTTAACCAACGTGTATTTTTCTCTTGTCCTAGCCCTATGCATATGCCTATTACTGGGTTCAGATGCTGTAACTAGTTTACTTTTACTTCCCCCCATTTTCACTGTTTCTGTCCTTCTTATTGGAATTTAAATCTTCCTTTCCAACTGAGTTAGATAAACAACCTTCATCATTTGAATACCATTAAAGTTTATCTTTGCAAGATAGCAACAAAACAGTTCTTTTAACACTTATTTTACCATCACTTAATGACAAAAATACTGTTTTCAATTTTTTTCTTCAAAACTTCCTGATATAAAATAGGTACTTTTATGTCTAAAACTGAACAACTGTGTTAGTGCAGCTTTCATCCTTCCTTATTCAGCATCTCCTATACTGTTTGACACCCTTATTGCTGTATCATGAATCCAGATAAGTTCTAATCAGTTTAATCCTTTTAGTGTATTTGCACTTTAGATGTGTGATGGCCATAAAATTAGTCAAAAGTCCTTTTGTGGAAAGGTGCATATCTCCTGAAAATATAGTATCTATATTATACAGTATAAAATACAATTTCCTTGTTTGTATCTGTGTATTTTCCAAGTATGTCCAGTGAACTAAAAATTTTATTTACTTCTCCCAAGTTATCTTCATATTTAGTGTGGGAAGCCACAGTGTGATAAAGCCTGCACTCCTTATGTTCTGTAAGACCAAGTGAAGTGCATCACATTTCCATAAATGAGCCATTAGGTGTTACAAGTATTTAGTCTTGCTGCTTTCATTGCATGCCATCCTAAGGGGTGTCTGAATTGAACAGTATGCATAAATACTTTTTTTTCTTTTCCCCATTCCAACTTCTGTTCCAGTCAAGTATTTTTCTTTCATAAGAATGTATCTCCTATTGTTTTCCCCCTTGATACAGCTCGAGTAATTTTTATACACTCAAGTCTAATAGTCACGTGACATTCTCAGCTATCACATTTAAAAATTAAGGATTTAATGATTACAGGAAAGAGTGTAAATTTCACAAATTAAAAGGTGAGGAAAAGATCAGTTTTTTTAAACTCTTACCATTTTAAGAAAATCCCTTCACCTGTGCTTGCATAGTCAACAGGGGAATTCATATGAGTCCAGAGGGCTGTTCAGAAAATCAGAAATGACATCCTAACACAGACAGGTGCTCCCAGGTTTCCTCTGAGCTCTCTCCCTAGGGACTACTGTGGAGCCTGGTCTCCATGTTCAGACATTTGTGCAAACCTGTGCTATTAATTTTCCCTGTGTGATCTATAAAAAAATGTTTTTTCATTTTTTGTCAAGTGATGTTTGGGACCTTTTTTTAAAAAAGAGATTTTTTGGGGTGTAGTTACTTCTTATTCTTGATTCTTATGCATATTTACTTTGCATGCTTTGCATAAAGGCAGTGTGATAATGCTTTTTTCTGCTGGTACAGAAATGTACACAGGAAAAAGGAAATATGGAGAAAGGACAATCGGTAGAGTGAAATGCCATTTCACAGATGCTGGATAGACTTTGTCCAATTCCTGTGTGCAGTTTTTCATTATTTTTCATCTGTTAAATCTGAAACTACATTAAAATAACTGTTGGCAGGTATAGCCCAAATTTGTGGAGAGAAATATGATGAAATAAAGATGAACATTTAAAGTTCACAGGCCTGCTAACTAGCTTGCAGTAGGAGTGTGAGACTCCTGTTGAAGCTACCTCTGACAGACCCAATTAGGGTGAAATGGAACATGTTTGCCTATGACAAATGGAAATGCCAGGTCACGAAAGAGCAGCAGTAACGTCAGTGCCTCAGCTGGTGGATGTTCTGGTTATACTCATCAGCAGATGTTTTTTAGTGGTAGAGGCCGTATTAGTCCCTTGTTGCGTTCCTTGCATACTTGTTTTGGTTACCAAAACACACAGTTACTCTGAGAAGCTCAGTAATGACTGGCAAGGGGGAAAAACCCACCATATATTCTTACAGGCTGCAAATGGAAATAAGGCACTGAAGTGATCCCTTGCTGATGCTGGCAGATGAAGGCCCTTTTCCCACCCACTTTCATTGTATCACAGGTTTTCTTCAAACCATTTTCAGTGACGTGAAAGCAATTAAAAATGTACAATGTCCCATTTGAGCATGATTCTGTAAAGCATGGCTTGAAAGTAGTTTGCAGCAGACAGCTAGGTTGAAAGGAACATTTATGGAGATGTTGTTAATGCTTCCAAATGAGTTTCATGTTTCCTTTGTCTTCTTCAATGTAACATTACTTTAGTCTTAAAAATAGTACTGAATTCTGAATTTGAAATATATAAACTATAATAATTTGATTTCCTACTATTCTTTTTGCCAGTCATTCAACCACCTGGACATCAAACATTTCATGTAATACAGTTTGTAGTTTCAAATCTACTCTTCTCAGTCATGGCATCTTGTTTACTTGGGAACAACTGTTCATTTAAATAAAAAAAAAAAATCTATAAATTAAGTAAATGCTTATTTACAGCAGCAGACAATAGGGTTTTGATAGCTTTTCATTCCTGGCTCATATTCTAGCTCTCGTTTCTTCCTTCTCTAAATTTCTTAAGGTTTATTTACCGTTTAATATCCACTGTTTCACAATTTAATTTTTCAGAGATTCTGTAAAAGTCAAACCAGTTCTGTTTGTGTCCTGTCAACAGAGCAGGGCTGAAAAGAGAATTGGGGGTGTGTCAGGAACTATAATGATTTGTTTCTGTTCAGATTGAATAACAATGAATTTCCCTGACTTCTTTTCTGCCTTTTTTTCTGCAGTATAAACCTCTGCATGAATTAGATAATGAGATAGTAGATGTGAGCCATTCCTGTGATAAGGGAAAAAAACATTCTGCTCAAGTCACTCTGGCTGTTCTTTGGTTTATGTCTTGGATAGTGAACATTTTGGCTCTGTCTTTATACCCTTTCATAATTTTCAGTTCTTATCTTGTGCTTTAAAAAACAGACTTTTAAAATTTTAAATGTATTGTTTCTCTAGTCAGCAGCTCATGATACACCAAAACCTGCACTCTAAGTATCCCAAAACCTCCAAAGTTTCAGTGTTACTGCTCAGTGTTCAGTGACCATTTCTACAGCTACTCCATTAGCTCTGGAAGACAGTCAGTGTCCAAAGTGGTGACTAGATTGTTACCTTCTCCCTCTCTTTATTATATTTAAGGCCTGATTTGATAGTTTTGTTGCCCTTAAGTTGCTGGCAGTTCAAAATGTACTTCACAATAAAAAGAAGTCTGTGATTTAGAACCCAAGGACAGTAAAACTGTGTACCAGGCTGTTACCTGTTATTACAGGAAATCCTGGTGATAATAATCTTCCATTTGTACCCCCACACAGAGGAAATCTGTCAAGAATCAAGGAGTAATTGACACAGAGGGTGTGTGTGTGGGAAATTAAAATATTCAAGGGGAAATATACACAGCATGAGTTGTGTTATAATTATTGTGTTATAAAGTTATAATATTTTTGAAAGGCGTGAGAAGAGAATACATGGATCAAAGCCAATGGGACCTCTTGGTCTAACCTTCCTGATGATCAGTGATAGGCACTACCACTGCATAATTAGTTACTTTTATGAAGTTCAACCTATTCTGTGTCAGTTCTCAAGCAAACTGTTCAGATGCCCTTCATTGAATGAACTGGAAAATGATGCTGACTGGCTCAGTGATATTGAAGCTGTGCCCTTTCCAGCCTAGTCTGCAAAAGCTTATTTTTTGATTTATCCTCTAGGGAACACTGGCCAAGGTACTCTCTGTTTTGGTTTTTGTTTTAATGTCCCTTTTGACATTATTCAAGACATTATAGTCACCTCAGTGCCATCTGCTCTGAACTCCATGCTGTTAAGGAAAGATGTGTGCTTGCCTAGGTTCCAGTATGACCAAAATGATTGTTTAGGTTTGATGCCATATAGAGTCCAGGACATTTGAGAAAGCATATTAAGCGACTCAGTTGATATTGGCACAAGCACTGTTTTTATGCTTGGTAACACTATGATTAGTGACTTAATTGCTGACATATGTTTTCCATTCTTTAAGGGTCAGAGATGTGAGCTGGGAAAACATTAGGAACCACTCTTTGAACCCTTAGTGGTGGTGACAGCCTTCATGGAGCCTTAGCATTTGTGGCAACTCAAATACCTTGACAATTGCCTATTGAAAGGGTTTTTTTCTCTTACAACTGTGATCCTGGTATCAGTTTGTAGCTGATGTTCTTGCTGTTACAAACACGCACAGAGTGCCCTTCCAAATGAATCTGAATTTCGGCTCTCGAGATCTGCATTTCCATAAAGCCATAGAATCGTAGAATTGTTTGTGGTAAAGATCACCTATCTCCAAGCTCCCTGTCATGGACAGAGACACCTTCCCTCCGCTAGGCCAGGTTACTGGCAGTCCCATCCAGCACAGCCCTGAAGACATCCAGGGGTGAGGTGAACATGCCAGGGTTTGGGCCTTACTCATATTTATCAGCAGTGCCACAATTTTTCTTTGATTCACAGATAGTAATTACATTTGCATTTTTGGCAAGCAGGATGTTCACAGCTGTGAAGCAATGTATTTTTCCCCTTGGAATATCCATTCTTGAAAAAGGCTGGAAATGAATAAATAGGAAATGACATTTTGTAAAGCCATCACAGCTTTTCATCTTGTCCAAACAGCTTTTCCACCACAGAAATATTTCCCTCCCCCACAGTTTCCCCCCATGTTCATAAGATGACCGTATGACTTTGTTACTGATATTGTGCATGAAAAACTTTCTTACAATTATTTATTTCAAAAGTAAAATATTACTTTACATTTATGCCATTAATATCATAACATGTGTTTAGATGGACAGGAAGCATGCATTTTTCAGTTATTTTCCAGTAACTCTTCAGAATGTTTTGCTTCCTCACCTAAACTGATTAATTTCCTAACCAGTAGTTATGTTCTTATTGGTTCCTGGTACTAGAAATAGAAGTTCTGTATGATTCATTGTAACTGAAAGCAAAACACTGTAACTCCTTTAACATTCAGACAGGCTAGCTGCTCTCTCTGCCTTCTCCATTTTTCTTTTTTTCTGTGTAAGACAATGATCATGGTAATATTTGGGCTTTGGCCTCAAAATAAGATTTTATTTTAGTTTAAATACCCTTTGGCAGTTGGAAATCCAGAATCAAAAATGAAGAAGGAGTTAGTTTTCTAGAACTTTTCAGATTCTTTCAAAATCCTCAGAAGAGACTACTGAAATAAAATAATAATAAAATTGTGATAGTAACTGAAATTCCAGTTCAGTTGCTTTATCTGGAGAAGAAAATCTAACAGCTAGCAGCTCTTGGAATGTACTTTTGCTCACTAGCAGATCCCTTTTCTCCAATCTTTAATAAGAAGTGTTGATAAATTGAATTTTGTTTACTGCAGATATCTATTTCCTAAAAGGGATGAGTTTGCAGAGTAAGGATTGTTTATTGTTTCTTCTCTGTTCTCCTCACAAGTCCGATCCATTCCCTCCTTGCTTGCTACTCCTCTTTTTTAAGTGTGTGAATATTAATTAAATCCAGCTTCCCATAAAGGATGGAATATAGAGACAATCACAAACATTACTGCATAATGTAACAGTTCTTGAAGATTTAAATGATACAGATATTTCCATAATTGTTTATTTCACTTTCTCAGGTGCTAGGGAACCATATGAACTTTAATATTTGAAATATAAGCAGAAATTCTCTCTCTCCCTCTCTATTTTATATAATCCTTGAGGAATTCATTTTGTTTTAATCAAAATTTAGTTTCTCAAGCATGCTGTCCCTGAAATTGTACAAAACCATGATTATTCTGAAAATTTATGCTTACTAAATTGCACTTTTATGTTGACACTGAAATTCATTAGCAAAAACTGTATTCAACTTAATGGTACTTCATTCATGCATTAGAGAAGTCAGATATAAATTAGTTTCTGTTTTCATTGCCTTAACTTTTAACAATCAAAGAAAACTTTCAAAGAGGAAAATAGTACACAAGCCTGCTGTCTTTTTTAATAGCCTGTCTTTCTCATGGATAGGCAGGTTCTCCTCTGTGGGCAAAAAGCCATGGCTGGGAGGGGTAAAAAAAGAATAGTGTGGGAAGTTAGGTACTGACGAGGCTTCCTTCACACAAAATGACACGATTCCCAGGAGGAGATGCCTGCCCACGTGCTGTCCTGGCAGGGTTCTGTAGTAGGGTATGATAAACACATATTTGGCCACTGACAGGTTTTTCTCCTTTACACCTTTAGTAATGTTTCATCTGGTGCATTAATTGCCCATTCAACTTTTAAAAAAAATTTATTTAGTCCTTTCTGTTACTGTTCTGAAAAAATTAACAAAACCAAACAAAACCAATGAAACAGCTTAATTATGTCGGAAAGGAGAATTGAAGGTTTTGTGTGTCTTATAGAAGTACAGCATGGTGGGGGCAAAAAGTAAAACCATATTTTATAAGAATCTAATCAGCTTCTCACCTGAAGTGAAAAAGATTTTCTTCTTTATTTGCTAAACATTTTTCATAAAATTTCTTCTAATGAATGTTTGATGAAGGGTGTTTATTTGTTTTCTGGCGGTTTGTTTTGTTGTCTTTTTTTTCCCCCTTGTATTTTTTTTATTCTCCATTATTCCCTTCTTTTACATGAAAATGTTACAGACATCCCTGGTCTAATGTCTTCTTCCACCCCATTTTTTTGGAGAGGATCTTGAAAAGCACATGTACCAAAACAAGTAAATAAGCAAGTCTTCTATTCTTGTTATTTCCTGACATGTTTTCTATAAGAAAACCAGTAGATTTTTTAAATTTCTCATTTTCTCACCTTTATCTGCTTTTGATACATTCTTAAAAAGCAGTGTTTCCGGTATGTCTACCGCTCTTATTACTATTCCCAGTAATATTAATTTTAGGTCGTAGGAAGCTTTTTATTTGTTTTGTTTGGGTTGTTTTTAAGGATCAAACTCTCGGCACTTTATAAACTTCCCGTTTTGCAGGCAGGGAAATGCAAGCACAGAAGGGGATAAAATGATTCAGTCCGGCTGACTCATCCAGTGAGAGAACAGGTTTTTGTGTCCTCTTATCCTACGTTATTTCCACAAAAGAAACAAACGTAACAAAGAATTTCCTGATAACTTGTCGCTCCTTCAGCTGCCTGGGGGCACCCCCGCGTCTCCTGAAGGTTTTTCCTTGAGAGCCGAAGGGTGTCGCTGAATTTTTGACCAGAATGACGTCGGCCCGGCAGCGCCGCGCCTCTGCCGGCCGAGAGCTGCTGGAAAGTACCGCTGAAAAGTCGCTTTTGTCCGCCAAAACTGTTGATTCTCCTGGGAACACTTGGCAGGATGGAGTAACAACAATGTCAGGGGAAAATAGTTGAGGACATCGCTCCAGAAGCAACAATGTTACAGTGACATTTTTTCATTTTTTTCATCTGTAAATGGGACTGGTGAGAGATGGTGGGTTTTCTCCTTGCTCTCTTGGACTGCACATTTTGTAATGTTTCCAGAGTGATGTAATCACCTCCTTGGCGCCAGCAATTATGGCATGTCCTATCCCAATTTTAGTAATGACATCAGGATCAAGAAAATAGACTTTTGGAATCAAGTTGCCCGACAACTTTTTTTTTTTTATTAAGTCAAAAAAGTCATACACAATTTTTCCTGCTAACAGAAAAAGTCTTTATACAAAAGTTGCCCTTATGCATTTGATTTTTCTTTTTTCTTGTAAGCACATGTCATGTTAATCATTTTGTCCTAAGAAACTCTAATGTTCAGCTGTTATGATTTGCCCAGACTTCACAATGCTTTTGTTAGTTTAAACATACATATTTTTGGTGTTAGGGGGAGAGCTTGTGGAAAGGATGAGAAAAGGCAACACATTTTGCCCAATGGAGAATGGCAGCAGATGAGTTGTTACAGCAGGGAGGATGGTTGATGGATGAGAACAGCAGAAAGCAATCAGTCATCTCCCCTGCCAAAATTTTTGTGCAAATTGGAGCACAAATCTTATTCTATGGAATTGGTTTGTGCTTATAGATAACTCTGATGAGAAATTTTTAGCTGGCCTTTATAGATCTATAGATACATATTTCTGCATGGCATGAGGCCGAGTTGTGAATTTAGTAGAATGGCTTTGTCTTGTTCTCTGAGAAGAATTTCACAGAAGATTTTGTTTTGCAATAAACAGTGATTTTTAACAGCTTTGGCTTGCCAGGTCACTCACATCTATTAAAAAAATGTAGATTTTTTCAGCTTCTCTTTCAACTATCTACATAAAATCTGCTTCTAGGTTTGTTTAATACTGGAAAAAACATGCGTTGCTACAAGCAGTGTAAACTGGTATTTCTGTTTCTGCATTCCCTCACAGAGAAAGACTAATTTCTTTGATGAGGCATGCTTAGCTTAGCACTGTGTGTGGCATCTGAAGAATATAGCAACTACTAACTAGTGTTAGAGGCTCTTGAAAAGTCCTTGAGCATTTTTAGACTTCTGTTCATTTAGGTATTTTACCAAATGAGAGTTGTATAATATGTAGAGCAACTTTACACCTCATAATTTTCTTTATTTTGTTAATAGTTAAAGCACTATATTTATAGCTCTATAGGTTTTGCTTTGTCAATTTTGGTGTCAGAGTCCAGCAGTCATGTGGACAATAGGAGTCGTACAGTGACTGGTAGAAACATACAGTATAGGGGCACAAGAGATTGTAGCAAGAACATGGTTATATTAAAGTAGCAGTTAATCAAAATGAGACTGTGAAAGAAGTGTTCCAATGATCAAGTTAATGATCAAGAAGATCAAGTTAATCACACATACATTACAACCAAAATGGAATGTGCTCTTCTTCATCTGTGTACTAACCACTAGAAGGTAAACCTGCAACCCTGCTTTTGGAGTCTGAGATTTTTGATGGTCTAACATTAACAGCTGTTGGTCGTGCTACAGCAGGCTGAAATAGAAAACTAGAGATAAACAACAGCAAATGCGAGAGTCTTCAGCTTGTGCTCAAATGTCTACATAATTGCCTGATATCCATGTTACTATGACTGAAATGTCAAGCACAAAAGCCAAGACTTCATTTGACTTAGGAACTGTGGTTTAGTTCCGTGCATAAATAATTTTATACTTTACTTGTATGGTCTTGTATTGTTTTTATTTCACTGAGTACTCAAAACAAATGCAACTCTATTAATGAGATATTTGGTATTTTACCATTTTCTTCCTTCTCATTATATGGTCAGTAATACGCCTTATTGACAATCTGCTGTTCATATGTGTTGTAAAAGCAGCTATAATGCTTTCATTGGCTTTTGTATGCTGCTCACCACTAGGACACCTTACTGCTTTTCACAGATGATTAAATTAATTTTCATATCACCCTTGTGATGGAAGTAATTGTTATTATCCTTACTTAATAGATATCAAACCACACAGGTTAAAGTGGAAGTATTACCTAGCTTGAACATTCAAAATGTGATGTCTAGGACTTTGGGTTTTTTATCTCCTTGACGTGGAATGACTCTTGTGTTCAGAGCACGGTTTCAATGAAAGGGTGAGCAAATGGGGAGGGGCTGGGTTACAAGGGGGATGTAGCACTTGGACTTGCTTCTTCTAACCCTTTTCCATTGGCATTCACTTTAGCACACCTCGAGAGATTAGTGGATCTGATGGACCTTTGATCCACCCAGTAGCAGCTCAGATGTTCTGAGTTAATCTGTGTTTGTGAGTGTTGATACCCACATGGCTTAAGCATGTGCACACCTCGAGAATGAAAAACACTTAACTAGTGACATATGGTAAGGTTGGTGTAAGTGACTGGTTTATTATCAGGTGCTTTGCAGCTTGAGCAAATATTATTTATTTATATATATTTTATAATATATATATTATATATTTATAATATTTATAATATTATTTATATATTTATATTTATAATATATTTTTATATTTTATATATTCACTGTTACTTCTCTGTAGCCCTTTGATTCAGTACCTACCTTCTGCAGTGAAAGACACAAATATCCCACCAACAGGGTCCTCTTCCTCAGAGTCCCCTGAGGCTCTGAGCAAGACAGTAGACTTTAAAAAAATACTGCAGCAGCACTTCAGATTTTTTTCAATAATGCTGATACATGAGGTGACAGACTTAATGTTGGCCTATACTTATAACTCTTTGAAATTTATGAAGATGTTCACAGAATCAGTAGAAAAAAAAAACCAGCATTTTGCAGACATTTGGCTAAACTCTACTTTCTGCAGCAAAATATGAGTCACTAGAATATCTCACAAAGCAGGTTCCAGAATGTGGCATTAAACATGAAAAAGTATTATTTGCTGTGCCACTTTCCATCAGCAGTTGACCCTCTTTTCCTCCTAAAAAATTGGACATTAAATTGCAGCACCAGTGGACAGAATTTAGTAATTTAGCAACAAGAAAACACAGTCCTGTAATTTGGAACATCAGGCAGCCCCCATAGGTAATGCTATTAGGCATTTTAATAATATATTTAACATTAAAATAATGTTCTAAACATAAGGAAAAATACCCAAATGATTCATTGTTGTAGACTATAATTTGCTTTGAACTGGTGACATGAATTATCTTTGACATTACATGTACTCAGTGAATGTACTCAGGGTCTAACATGAGAGCATACACACGAGGTAATTCGGTTGCAGCACTCTTCCGAGGTTAACTCCTGAGCTAGTTTCGCTGTAAAGGTTGTTGCTTGGATATGGCAAAGGACTTCCAGAACTCAAATCACTACATACACCTTGATACATTTAGTAGAAGACTAGGGAAGTGGAAGCAACAAAAAATCTAGCACATTTGGTAAACTAAATACAAAAACTACAATGCAAAATAAAAATAATTCAGTATAAAAAAAAAGAAACTTAAAAAAAAAAAAAACAAAAAAAACCCGAAAAAAAATAAACCAAAAAAAAAAAACAACCCACCCAGAATTTAAAGAAAAGAAATGTAATGAACTGAAGTGGAAAGGATGAAATAATTTTTCTAAACCAAAGTAGAAAAATTTTAGAACTCTTAGGGTCTTAGTACCTTAGTACCTACAAAATATATAGCTTGCTTTCAGTGACAATTTATGTTAACGTATCCCAACACAAATTCTTGTGGAAGTGGAATTCACTTGTGATTTACTGCCAGCAATTGCTTATTGCAATTAGAGGAATGTTACAATGCTGAGAAAAAAAAAAAATGTTTCCCATTAAACATAATTACGTGTCCTTTACCTAGAGCTTTCATTGTCATGGGCAATCTAGAACAATATCTAAAGAAAGAGCTGCAATTTCTTATCCAGCTGCCTCCTGTCCACCCTCCTCTGAAGCTGGCCTTAATTTCATGTTGATATTTATGTGTGCACATTGTGCTGGTGAAACAAATCATCTTCTGTGTGCAAGGTCCCTATAGTTTGGAGCTTCTATTTGGACTTTTCTGTCCACAGCCCTTACCCATTTTCTGCAATCCACACTTTTTGAAGAAAGGGTTGCTTAAGGTCAGTTATGCAAAGATTTAGTGATGCTGAAGATTGCAAGATCCTCTTGTCATAATGGTCACGCCCTGGCTCACTGGATGTCTTTCTAAAAATGATGTAGGCATCTTAGGATGAATCCAGAGGACGCCACGGAGATGATCAGAGGGCTGGACCGCCTTTAGTATGAGGACAAGGTGAGAGAGATGAGCTTGTTCTGCCTGGAAAAGATGGGAGACTTAGAACACCAGGGAGAACTTAAAACACTTTCCACTACCTGAATGGGGCCTACAAGAACACTGAAGAGAGACTTTTTATGTGAGAATGTAGTGACAAGAGAGAAGGTAATGGCTTTAGCTGAAGAAGGGTAAGTTTAGATTAGATGTTAGAAAGAAATTCTTCACTGTGAGGGTGGTGAGGCACTGGAACAGGTTGCCCAGAGAAATTGTGGATGTCCTATACCTGGAAGTGTTCAAGGCCAGGTTGGATGGAGATTCAAGAAACCTGATCTGGTGGAAACTGTGTTCCTGCCTGTGGCAGGTGGATTGAAACTAGATCAGCTTTTTGGCCCCTTCCAACCCAAACCAGTCTATGATTCTATCATCCTATGCTGTATTTTCTGGGATGGGAGAGTAGCATGGAGTAACCACAAATGCTTAGTCCTGCCACCTTCTGTCTCAGATACTCTTTGCAAAAGATCTTTTCAACCTTTAAGCATGGGGTAAGTGTAGCCATATCTTCTGTGACCTGGTGTTTATCACCATTGGGGTTATATGTGACGATGCTTCAGAAAGATATGTTTGCTGGGAAGCTTCCTAATGCACATTAGCATTATCCCTGGGAATATTTATACCTATTTTATGGACCTTGTGTTTTCATCAGTACTGTAGGGTATTGATTTAAATGTTATAGGTCTGAGAAACTACCTCTTTTCCTACATGCTTGCTTTATTACACATTTCATCTTTATTATTCATAAAGAATATATAAGCAATTTGATCGCTTTTGGTAATGGCATCGAATTGAATTCACAGAAAGAGGAGACTGAGCTCTTTCAGTGTATTGAATTTTCCTTCTCTGGCACAAGTTTTGTTCTCAACTATGTTCATTCATTTATTTCCTTATTAGTTTTTCCTGAAGTAAAGCTGTTCTGCTATATCTTAGGAAAGCTGCATTTTAACTAGGATTAGTCAATATGCTTGGTGGATGATTTGCATATCTTTATAAATTGATAAATAAACATTTTGATATGCTTTGAAATTTTATTCTACTACATTTTAAAATAAGACATAATTAGTGGCACTGTGTATTACAGTAAATTCATGCCATATGGTCACACTCAGTGCAAGTTGGTTTTGTATCCCAGCATCCAAATACTGCTCAGAAAGTAGTGGTGCAGGAAAAGAAGTTTGTATAGTTGGATCAAAACTCACCCTGGAAAGAAGAACAGTTTTTCTTGAATTTCTTAAAGAAATAAGGTAATGTGATTTTTAAAAAAAGAGTTGGAAGGTAGTTCAGTATTTATGCCATCCAGAGGAACCTAAACAGGCTCAAGAAGTGGGTGCATGGGAATCTCATGAAGTTTAGTAAGACACAGTTCAAGTTGCTGGACTTGGGTCAGGACAACCCCTGATACCAACACAGACTGGGGGAGATAAACAGATCAAGAGCGGCCCTGAGAGAAGGACTTGTGAGGCTGGACATGACCCATCCATGGGCACCCCCAGCCCAGAGAGCCAAACGTGTCCTGGGCTGCATCCAGAGCAGTGTGGGCAGCAGGGGAGGGAGGAGATTCTTCCCCTCTGCTCTGCTCTGCTGAGACCCCCCTGGAGCCCTGCATCAGCTCTGGGGTCCCTGCACAGGAAGGACATGGACCTGCTGGAGCAAATCCTGAGGAGGCCCCCAAGATGATCAGAGGGATGGAGCACCTTTCCTATTAGGAAATACTAAGAGAGTTAGGTTTGTACAGCCTGGAAAAGAGAAGGCTTTGGCATCACCTAATTGCAGCCTTCAAGTACCAAAATGGAATTTACAGGAAAGATGGAGAGAGACCATTCACAAGAGCATGTAGTGACAGGACAAGGGAGAATGGCTTCAAACTGAAAGACAGTAGGTTTAGATTAGGTATTAGGAAGAAATTCTTTACTGTGAGGGTGGTGAGGCATTGGAACAGGTTGGCCAGGGAAGTTGTGGAGGCTTCATCCCTGGGGATCATAGAATCCTAAACCCATAGAATGATGGTATGATTTAAATGAACGGTGACAGATAGACTGTAATCAAACAATGACAGTAATAGAGTGAAGAACCATCAGTCCAGCTGAGACTGCACTCCTAGAAATGCAGTTGATGGGTACCTGCAGCAATGGAATACAGGGGTGGCAGGGACCAGCACCCTGGGGAACTTGGAGCACCCCAGGGCTTGCTGCCTAGTCTTTCTCATGTCTGGATCAAGTGGTTCTGTTTTTCAAGATTCTTTTTCTCATATTGCCCAAAATACCTCTGATTCTTCAACATTTTCTGTGGGTTTTCACATTCAGATCTCAAGATTTTAGCAGAATCATTGGGGAAAAGAGTTAATGTCTTGGTGGCTTTTTTTGCTATCTAAAAGTAGGAATAATAGTCCCATTAGATTTATTAGATCAGAAGAACCACACAAAGTGACTTAAATCTAGTAGCAGCATGAAGCACAAGCAAAAAGCACATGAAGCAAGAAGCACATTTCTTGGAAATTATTTTGCATTTCATTTCTCTTGTTTTTTGTTTGAATTGTTGTTATACTGAAATAAGACAACTATTTCAGCTTCAAAGAAACATCAAACCCATGTGATAGGACCTGGAATCTGGCATTCTATCTGAACATCATGTTAGTAGAAAGAAGTTCACACCAAAGAGCCAAATTTAGAGAATAAAACTTGCCAGGTGAGGGATGATATTCCTCCTGAGGAAAAAAATAAAAGGAATCACAAAGGGAATCCCAGTACTGCTGAGCACAACAGGCAATTTGATTTAATAGTTGCCTTAAAAAAGTATTTAATGACAAATGGATAGACCACCAAGGTATAATTAAGAATAATGAGGTGGCATTGTGGAAAGCACATCTTCAGTTGAGAACCAGGAAACTGTTCAAAGCTAAAGAACCAGAGAAATGGAATAGTCATCACAGGAAACTTCTTGCTTGGAAACTTCATAACAAAACATGAAGTAGTTTGTTTTGAGAGACTGGATTTCCTGAGATACTTGCTAGAAAATCAAGACACAGAAGAGAAATAGATAGTCAGAGTTCCTTTGTTAACATGTTTGAGTAGACCAATTCTTACAAACCAGTCTGCTTCATTGTATTTTTTGTCCTCCACATCTTCTGTTTGTCTGTTTCCTGGGCTTTTAATACTAAGTCTTGTAATTTTAGACCTAATATTAAGCCTTCTACACTCAAATGTTTCTAAAAACAGTTATGCCAAGAGCAAAAGTCAAGTTCTGCTGCTAAAAAAAAAAAAAAAAAATCACAAAATGTCACATTTTATTCTTCTGCTTGGAATTTTGATACTGGAAAATCTATCCACACCACTTCTAAATATGGAGTTAATCATAGGTCTTGCTTTCTGAATTGCTTAACTGGAAACTCAAAGCCACAAGCAGATAGTTGGCTTGAATTCTACAGCGGTACATGAAAATTCAGATTTAGATCATATGCTCCTTTTAATATCATTTGGTTACAATTGACTGGAAATATTTTAAGTAATTCAAGGCAAAAATTTAGTTAACTTTTCTACCAAGAAAAAAATATCAGTTCACATATAAACATTTCTTTTCTTCAAATATAGAGAATAGGTATTATATTCCTTCTAAAACATCAATATAAATATTTATCTTTTTTCCCCCTCTTTTTACTGGGGGTGGAGTTTTTTTGTGGGTTTTTTTTGGTTGGTTTGGTTTGATTTAGTTTGTTTGTTTTTTGTTTTTGTTTTTAACTAGTCTTGGGGAAAAGACAGAAAGAAAGGAGAAAACCAGATGTGGACTCTTCTGCATCACTGGGTAGACACTGTCAGAAAGGAAACATTTTGAAAGGTCTCAAACAAAGAATTAGCCCGCTATTCAATTACATAAATTCTCTGATTTAGTTTGACTTGATTTTTTTCTGATGCTACAGGTTAGCCTATTCAACATCTAAAATCTTCTGGGAACCTGTGGCAGGGTCAGATTTGTGACAACTTATGTCTTTCTGATAAGGAAAATTCTAAAGTTTCATCTCTCATCTAGGGGTAACTGTATCTGGCAGAAAAAGGGGACACCCAAGCTGTTGGCAGAATTTAACGCTTAGTTTATTAATAAGCAATAAAAAGGCCCAAGTGAAGTCACAAAGACCTACCAAGCAAGCTTAGATACAGGCACACTGTGGCTTTTCTCTACAATCCTCCACATTCATGGTGCATGCCACCAGCTGTGTTGGCCCACTGCTTATTTAAATCTGAAGCAATCCAAGCAATACATTCTGATTCTGCTTTTGAAGGCAGCATCCAATCCTTCCCTTTCTCCAGTTGCTAAGGCTTCCTTCCCCAGAGGTGGGCTCCTGTCCTGGGGCACAAACAATAAATAGTTTACCCTTTCTTTGGAACCTTACAGTTTTATTACCTTGCTTTTACTCTAAATTAGATCCTGTTCAAAGGGAGTTGCTCCAGGGCAGGTCTTCTGTGATAATTTCAGTGAATTACAGCTGCTATACCAAATGCACCTATTTTGTGTGATATTGGGATTGTGCTACCAGGTGAAAAAACAGGACATGACTTCTTGGAAGTGAGGACATTGAGATGTGTATTTAGGTCATAGAACAGATGGCTGGAGAGATTGCTTGACGCTAGGACAATGGACTCCTTTGATGGGGGAGAAGAATTGCTCCTCTAGAACTTGCTTGTCCCTCTGTAATGTTTAAGATGGCCTCAAAAGATAAGATGTCCCCTGAGGTTCAATTAATTTGGCTCTCCCTCCCTGTAGTTTCCAAGATAAGATGAAAGTGGGGAGACACTTAAAGGGGAATAGCAGGAGCACAGTTTGCATTCTTAAAAAGTCTAGTAAGTTCTTTAAATTAGGGTAAAATTTATTTCCTTCTCGCTCCTACTATTGCTTATTTCTCTAAAAATAAAAACCTCACAAAACCAAAAGAAAATAACCCCTCCAAAGTGCTGCAGGATTAATGCTAAATTCTCAGTACTAAGGAAAACCAACACTAAGATTTTCCATGCAGCCTTAATTACAAACTCTTGGATATAGTGATCGTGATGCCATTATTCCTTACATAACTTAAGTCTATGTTTTATACACAGGCCTCCACATTTTTCTTTCAGCAGCCTTGCAGAGAGTAGGAAACCACTCTTTAGGGACTCAAAAGGAAGTCTGCAAAGGGTTTCTTTCAATATGCAAAGAGCTGTGCAGTCATTAACAATGAAGAAGTGTTGCTGAGATTCAGGATCCAGAACCTCCTCTGTTCTTGCCACAGAGTCCTATTATTGCCTGAAGCAAATCTCAAATAATCTTCCTAAAGTTTGCTTGTGGTGTTGTTATTACTTGTCCTATTAGGAGCACAGGGAAGATCAGCCATTAATGTTTACAATCGCTCAGTTTTGTCCCAGTCATAGTACAGAGCCTGGATGGCAGAAAGTGGGCAAGAAGTACAAACATGATGAATAGCCAAACAAGGAAAAAACTTCTGAATTTCTTCTCATGTCATGTTTGTCATCATTGAACACTGAGTAAGGCAGGCTCTAAAGATAAACATTATCCACTAATGCTTTAAAACATTTTGTCAAAATGCAGACACAAAAGTTGCTGAATTATCATTGGCTTTTTGTGGCTTTGGCATCTCCAGAGTTGCAGCAAATCTCTTTGAACATATAAAATTCTGTGATGTCTGTGCCAAATGCTCCAGTCACCAAAGGCAGTTCCAGTTTGCGTGCATTATGCAAAGTGCCCAGAGCTGGCTGCAGAGCAATGTGTAAAATTCTGTCTTTAAATGGCCACTCACTGCCTGTGAAATAAAAGCAAAACAGTTCCTGTGCTCTTTAGTAACAACTTCCATGAAGAGGTTGTTCTGTTTCTCTGTTCTTTCCAATTCACAACGTATTCTTGTTGTGGCTTAAAACGTGTTAGGAGCAGAAAGATAAATATGAAGCAAGCACAGCTGACTTTTTGTAATTTCTGTTCAGGCAAGTTAAAGAGTCTATCCTATTTTGTGTCTTAAACTTATTGGTATTTTAAGTGTATGCAACAAGAAACAACTGGTACGAAAATGTTCAATTCCCCATTTTGATTCTCTCTTCTTTTGATGCAACATAGTCAGAATTACAGTTTCTTGCAAATAAGACTTGTGATTCAGAGAAAGAAATAATTTATATGATTTTCATTGTAATAACTCTTGTTTTGATTTAGAGTTCGAGAAGTTTTTGTATTTGAAAGTGTTGGCAAATGTCTCAAAAAGATCTAAACAAGACACTTAACTTCTATAACATTTCAGAAACTTTTTAGTATAAACATAGGTTTCTGAAAAAGCAGTGCTGTATTCACACTCCCCTTTGACTGTAGAACTGAATAATTCTTTTCTTGATTCATATTGTCATAAAAGACGTTTTCTTGGAACAGCAGGAGGCAAATCCAGCTGATGTATTTGGATCCTGTTTATTACTTTTTACACCCATCTAGTGGTCACCACGCAGTACAACAGGATAAAATTCCTGTCGCAGCAGCAATGTCTTGCACAAACGTGGTTACCTGATGGTACAAACCAAAGGAGCTCTCCCACACGGTGAAACTGCACTTCTAGCTAACAGAGTTCTAAATTTTAAAAATTCACTGTTACAATTTGACAGTGAAATCATTCGTAGAAGCCTGCCTTAGTGTCTGACTGGAAGAAAAAAGATTGGTAATAAAATATTCATATGATGTCCATGAAAAGGGAGGAGAAAATAAAAAAAAAATCTGCAAATAAAACCATATTCCTTTAATCCAACTGAATACTTTTAAATCAGTTGAATATTTAAGTCCACTGTTAAAGAAATCAATTTAGCATTCACTCTGTATTCAAATTTTCCTCCTTAGGAAAGAGGACTTATATTTATCTTCATTTATTTATATCCAGCTTTTAACTTTTGCTTTAAAGTTCCCAGGCAAGCTTATATGTATTTTAAATTATACTGCCATTGCAGAAATTAGTCTTACTGAGCACAGGAATAAACTATTGTCTTCTATTTTACCTAAAATTGCAGGAATTATCTGCCCTCCTGCCCTCAATAGAGAAATAAAATACACAGACTGTGTATTGATTAGGAGTTTATGTTTTCTTGAAACTGTTTAAAGAACAAAAAATTATTCAGGCAATGAAATATAAATGTTCGGAAATTTGGATGTGATGAGATAAAGCCTTCATTACTATTGTATATATTTTGTGCTCCTTTAATATTTAGGAAGTCAAGATAAAAAGAAATGGATTGATAATAATTAATCGTAGTCGTGCTAGTATCACTGGTTATTATGAACTAATGACACTACAAGTTGCAAAGAACATTTTACTGTAGCATTCATGGTATCTTGACATTTCCAACACATTCTCAAATATTTTTTGTGAGCAGATCTTGCAGTGATCACAAAGATGCAACAACTAAGGAAAATGAAAGTCAAAGAGGAGCTCTGCACAGTCCAAGATCACCTGGAAGGCTGGTGGCAGAACTCTCATTTGATGTCTCATGGTTTAAGCTTTCTTAGTTTGAGATTGGTAAAGCAGTAGCACATTTAAAAACACAGAAGAAACTATGCAGGCATAATCAAATTAAATCTGTTCTGGGAAGAAGTGTATGTGTTTGGATTTACTGACAGGTAATTTTTATGAAAACTAGAGTGAAAAGAGAATTATCTTTTTCTCTGAAATACAATTCAGAGATTTTTGAATTAAAATTTCAGCCGTCCTGAAGTTTTTTATCATATTTTCTGCTTTTATTTTTTTAAAAAGAGAAACAAACAAACCAACTACGTTTGCTTTTCTACATTCAAACTGTATGAGGTGAATACAGAGAAAATAATATAGCCTGAATGTGGCAGTAATCTTGCAGCTCCAGAAATATGTGCAAAGTAACAAATAAACACTGAAATAAATCATGAAACAAAAATCCATCCTCTGCTAGGCAGTGTGCATCTGTGTCAAAAGAAGCAATATGTTTCTTTGATTAGTTCATTTAACAAAAGTAAAAAAGGTCATGGGAATGCTGTCACTTCAGCAAAGGATTGAAGTGGCAACTCATTGAAACCTCGGGGCAGTGGCAGATAAAACCAGCTGGTGCAGAGCAGCAGCTGTGACACCTGTGCCAGGCTGGGCTCAGAGCAGCACTGACCTGCCCTGCACCGTGTCTGCTGCCACTCGCTGCAACTGTGAGCCTGTGGGTGTCCTGGCAACGAACACCATTTTCAAAATTAGTACTTTATATGGGTTCAGCAAAAATGCGTAACATGGTGCTAGCATTTACCCGTGTTTTCAAAAGCATGTGAAAGATCAGCTTTTCATCCCTCATTGCTAAATGCTTTAGCAGTGTTGTTTATGTCCCCATTTGTATGGCAAATGAGCCTCGAGAGCTAGTCCTGCTAATCCACACATTTGTGACCTCTCAGACTGCACACCGCAAGACATCCAAAAATGAAGCCACGTGCTGTGCAAGCCAGTGCCATGCAGTTCAAAGTACAGAAGTACAGTACCAAATGCAGCTGTTGGGCTGTCAAGCAGCACCGGTTGCTGTGAACACGTCCTCCCAGCACCACCCCCCCGTACCAGTGTTGTGGCAGTAATCTTGCAGCTCCAGAAATATGTGAAATATGTGCAAAGTAACAAATAAACACTGAAATAAATCATGAAACAAAAATCCATCCTCTGCTAGGCAGTGTGCATCTGTGTCAAAAGAAGAAGTTTGCAGAGAAGTTTGCAGACTCCAGTTCAACGTCTTTGCGCTGATTTTCAAAGGCCCTTGTGGAAACATTACCATCTATGTGAAACAGCATCTAATCTCCCCTTCTCTCTCTTTCTGTTCCCTCGTCCTTCAGCCTCTCATAAGAAAAGTGTTCTCTAGGAATGATAAGCCTCTTTACCACTCTTCACACCAAACACAACAACCAAAAGTGCTGGATCTAAACTGTGTGGTTCAAAGACACAAATGGCTACAGGAGCTCTGCAGCTTGGCCATGAACAAAGGACTCATTGGTTCAATCCGTAAAACAGCAAATGTAATGCAGGCAGATGTGCCCAAGCACACACACAGGCCTTAATGCCACCCCAGCACTTTGCTTATTGGGATACGATAAAGGATGTTCTTGAAATATTTTTGTAGTAACAAAGTACTAGGATTGGGTACTCAGTAAGAAAAAAGCCATCAGCTGCCTTAATAGTGGGAGGAGACAGGATAATTGGGGTCCAGCTTAGGAGTGATGGGACCTGAAGAAGTAAATAATGAAACATCATGTTTCCTCTGCTATAGAGCTCATGGATACTCTACATGCAGGGAAGTACAAAGCTTCCTGTATTCCTAACAGCATGGGTTTTTTCTCTGCCAAATTTCTTTTCCTTCAGACTTGGGGTTTTTTTTGTTTATCAGTAATTTTAAAGTATCTCTCTTTTTTTGCCTCAGGTTTTTTTGTAGCAGAGGACATGACCTGGTCTTTATTTCCCTATTACTATCAAGAAGCTATTAGCTATGACAATTTTTTCAGAAGGGTGTTTATTACATTTTAAAATTCTTAGGTCAATGACACAAAAACTTTTCTCTTCTTTTTGCAGTTTCGATGTAGACAATGGTACATCATCAGGACGAAGTCCCTTGGACCCCATGACAAGCCCTGGGTCAGGGCTAATTCTTCAGGCAAATTTTGTCCACAGCCAACGTAGGGAGTCTTTCCTTTACCGGTCAGACAGTGATTATGATCTGTCTCCAAAGTCCATGTCCAGGAACTCCTCCATTGCCAGTGATATGTAAGTACCTTATAAAATACTTCTAGTCTATAATTTGTCCAATATCAAGATGCTTGCAGCCAGGAGAAATTTTTCTGACAAATCAAAGACAGTAATAACTTATGCTAGTGAAGTAATGTAAAATTGTTTGTTTATTTCTTTAATGAAGATTATACTTGTTCCTGCAGCTTTTTGAAGGATATCATGAGGGTGTACTTGACATGTTTATGCACTCTATTAGCTTTGAAAGAATAATAATGACAGTCAATACTGGTGTACTAAAACACTAAGGAGAACTATTTTCTGGCTCTTAAGTTATTTTCAAGACAAACAATACAAACTTAATTTAGGCTTCTTCATGATCTTAAGAAATAGATTCCATTTATTTACAACAGGGGTATTTTAGGTTTTTAGAGAAAAGATTTACCAGCTGGCAGAAAATAATATATTTGAGAGAGAAAAAATTATTTCAAATACCCTCTTAGCTAAAAGACAAAACTCTAACAAAAGACCTTTATAAACTTATTCTGTCCTCTCTCACTATTCTGTGAAGTATGTATTTTCTGCTAGTGACTCATACTTTCCAAGTATGTGTGGACCCCAGGTTGCATGTGTAGTGGAAGTCAGATGCAAATCTTTGTTTATTTGTAAGATGCCAAAAATATTTAAGTGTTCCATCTTCTAGTCACTTTTAAGTAGGAGAAATTAATAAATCCTTTTTTTTTTGGTTGTTTTTTTTTTTTTTTTTACCTAAAATGGTCCAAATTTCATGGCCAAATTGGTGTTTATGGTTCAAATATATATCTAAAATAAAGGATCTGTCTTGTCAGAATACCTCAGTGAATGCTGTTTTTTAATGCAGCAAAGACCTATCGACATCCCCTTTAAAAAAATAAGAGTAGGCACAAAACAAGAATAATGGTTTTCATAATAACGGGTGAAAATAGAACTGATATGTAACTTGAAGTCATAAATGAACACTACTATATATATATATATTTTTGGTTTTGGCTTATATAATTTTTAGAACTGTTATTTCCTTTAATTATAGCTCTTTTTCTATATAGAGTGTCAAGGTAAGAAAAATTCCTGCCTTTAGAGAGGGTTAGTGTAAGATCCATGACTCAGTTAAGCTCTGTAGATTGAAGTACTTAGTAAGCTTTATGCCAAGGGTGACAAATTTTTAGTGAGACAAAATGGGTTGGACAAGAGCTATTCATCTCGCTTTGTTACGAAAAAAAGCATTTTTTGTGGAAATAGTACCCCCCTTCCAGCAAATCTTCCTCTGACAGATATCCTTTTTTTTGGAGGGAGAAGAATCACGCTTTTAATGTGGCACCTGTGCCAGGATAACATTTGTAAAGATTTTTACGTTCAGGAGGACAAGCCACTTGAAAGCGTTGCTTGGATGAGTCATTTCAATGAAGAATTCAATTAGTGCTCCATCCTTGAACTCACAATCCACTTCATTTCCTAGAATTTTGGATAATTTTTCAGCACATGGCAGTAAATTGGATAAACAATATCATTACTGAAACAGCACACATTTCCCCTCTTTTTTCCCTATCTATTCTTCCTCTTTCAAACTTTTCTGGAAACACATTTACATATGAAATTTATTTGACCTCACATCTTCATAGATTTTCACAGTCTTTTGTCTCAGATTAACTTTTGTACTAAGAAGGTAAATATTCCTGCCACTGTTTAGGAAGGGAGCACGTTAGGAAATGTAAAAGGCAAGTTGTTCTAACCATGGAATATGAATAATTTATCAATAAGCCTTACTATAATAAGCTTGGCTGTATCAGAAATTAGGTGAAAGAAAGCCAAGGAATAAAAGAGAGGAAAGTTTAAAAAGATAAAGTAGCAAATAAAAAAATAAAAATCACAAAAGTCCTTATATATAGGACCAAAGATAAGCTGAATATGCTCATGGAAAGGATGAAAAGGAAACCCACTGAATATTATTAAAATAAAGAAACAACTCTGATTCAGGACATTGCTTAATGAGGTGGAAGATGAAAGGGTTGACAGGGGAAGTACACAAATTTTAGGTTAGTCCCAAATTATCCTATTTCCCTTTTGCATCTATATACATGTTTAAGTATTTTTTGTTTTTTAAACATGAGCAATATGTATTACAAAATATATACATCATTCAGGTAATGTAAGTGGATTAATTGTACATTGCAGTTTAGTCTAGATACCCTGATTCTTCAACCAGCCTCGATGTTTTACTTTGTCAAGATAAAGAGAAAGCAAAAGGCATATGTCTTGTATTTGAAAGGAATAAAGCATAAAGAATTCTGGCATTCCCATTACTCCCACATACTGAACTTACAATAGTACATTCCAGTCAGTAGCAACAAAAACAATACTTCAAGATTTTAGTCAAATGTGGAATGTCATGTTAAGACAGCCAGTGGATGGCAGTGCTAAAATGCTGAATTCATTGTGTCACTATTTATTATGTATGCAGCTCCAGCCAAGGAAGGGAACAAGTTGTGCACAGTTCTTTGCAAACCCAAAATGAAAAGATGGGCTCTGCTAAAAACAACTTAAAGAGTCAAAGTATAAGATGATAACCAAGAGACTAATACAGTCAGATACTATACCCAGGAGAAGGTACAGTTCAAGTCACTATACTCAAAGTAGTAAACCTCACAGAGAAAGCAAAGGGAGTTCCACTTAGGGGGTTGAGATGGAAAGTAAAGAAGAAAGGGCAGAGAAGGGACTGGTGGAAAGTTTTTTAAAATCAGGGAACCCAAAGTACCTTTTGATGAATTAATCGTGGAAGAGAATAAAAGACAGGATGAAGCAAGGTTGCTTTGATGACAGAACGTTAGTGGGACAAATATGGGTGCAGTTAGAGAGGCAGGAAAAGCAGCTGAATGTAAGAAAGGAAAAGCACATAAAATGGCGTGGGGGTCAGTAGCATTGTTTCAGTTATCCCTTGGAAGAAATAACATGGTCTTTGAGAATAATAAAAGCAGGACATGGAAATTGTATATACAGATTAGGAAAAGCTGCTAAAGTTTGTGAACTGGAGAGGTGGGTGGTTTAGACAGGAAGATGCAAGGTCCAAGGCAGATGAGCACAGATGTATTGTGAAGCCTCTCCATGGGATTTCCAGCAGAGAGCTAAGGATGTGCAAGAGAAAAAGAAGAAACTGAGTGAGGCAGTGAGGGTTAGCAAGACAATATGAAGAATTTTATAATATGGGATCTGTGATGGTAGAGACAGGAAAATAAGTTTAAAGGGAAGGAGAATAAAGAATGGAAAACAAAAAACCCAAAAAAGTTCCCAACAGCAACACAGCTGAGAAAGGGAACAGTACCTAGCTGAAAGATGTGCAAAATCATTATTGGAAGAATTGTCAGGCCTACATTTGAAGACAATAGTGAAGCACAGAGGTGTGTGGATGTCTTGCTGAGGTGGTCTGAATACTTAGTGTTGACTTGTTCGAGCTGCTGCGGCTGCCCAGAACTTGCAAATGAAGGAAAAGGTAGAAGTGGTAACACTTTTTGTGCCCTTCTTGTTAAGGCTTCATGGAGCAAGAGATCAAATTAGTAGAGAATTTCTTTTTTAGCAAAACATAGGTCTCTAATCAGGTTAAAAAATAGGTTCCTAGAAAAAAACCCAAACCAACCCAATAAGCTGTCCACTGCTGCATCACAGCCCATGTTTTATGCCATTCTGAAGGGAAAAAACATGTATAATCCTCCTGTGGTTCTGAAGAAGCAGACCAGTGGATAGCAGTCTAGACCAGAGGACCAAGGCACTCTCAGCAGACTAGTCTGAGTTCCACTGTGTTTTCTGAGTGTAAGAAGACATCTTCTGACCTCTCTCTTAAGTCTGTTCTTCTCCCATTTCCACAAGGTCTCAGAATACAGCTCAGACACAACATCCTGTCTTCTCAGGACTTGGCCAACTGAACCTCACCCACAAAAAAGCAACTGCAGGGGGGCAGTTTTACAGCCTTCCTTAGAGAAGCTCAGCACCATTTTCTTCATCAGCTTATCACTATAAGCTTTAACTATCATTATTACACAAGATTTGCTGATTTCTATTAAAACTTTCTCCCATGATTTAAAGGAGCAGAACCCAGCCAAGGAACACTGACCATGGAGCATTTGCAGGGTCATTGGTGTGGTGATCTGCTAAATGGCCACCGCACCCCCACTCCCTGAGCTGGACAACCCAATGCTACTCTGTCAGTAACTTCTGAAGACAGTAGCATCCCTCTGCTGCTCTCTGTGATGAAAGAAATAGCAAGAGGATGCAGTTTACTCCAGGACATATTCCCTATAACTACAGTTACAGAGGATATATTTTCTGATCCTCTAAGGCAAGCTTATTCTTTTGTTTCTGAGCCAGTAAGGCCTGGTTTTATCAAGAAAATACTGTGAATATGAATCTTCAGTTAGGGAGACAAAACCACCTTTTTCCTGAAAGGTGCCAGCCAAGATTCTAGGACATCAGGCAAGACATGCAATTATTGAGAGGAGTAATTGCACCTCAGTTTAACAAATTAGAAATGATTGTCTTTTCTCCAGAAAAATTGCAGCTGAAATTCCTTTTAATGCATCATATTCTTTTCTAGGAATCTCTGATATTACTTTATCATGGGTATTACTGGCGGAAATAAGACAGTTAAACTTGAAAGTCCAGCCTGATCCAAAAAGATCTTTTAAGAACCATTTTCTATGTGTGACTCTGTTTAGAAACAAATTTTAATGAAAGAATACATTAAATTGCGTGTGACATTTATTTGTTCATGGAAAGAACTGTATCTACATCACTTTAGGAAAAACAGACAAATATTTTGCTTCATAGTGTTTTGCTTTTTGTTTTTAAGATCCTTAAATTAAGTTCCAGGTTCCAGCTTAAATTAATCTACATAATTTTCAAGTCACAATAGTTTTTTAAGTAATAAAAAAAAAAAAAAAAATGGAAGAAAAAAGATTACTCTGTCCTTTGCAGTTATTTTACACATTTTACAAAGAACTCAACTTAGAATGCAACTAGCTTAAAGTTGAATAATAAATTTGTGTTAACCTCATTTGTTGATAAGGAAATTAGTTATGCTGTAAAACAAAAAGAAAGTACTTTTGCATTGAGAAGACTTCATCTTCTTTTTATTCAGGGGAGAATTTTTGTTGATGAAATGCAAATTTATTTTATTTACTTTCAATCAATACAGAAACATTATTGGTTTTGTGTGAGATTGCTAAAACCTTACAATTTTCCAAACATAGCTCTCAGTTGTTAAATGCATCACTTCCTCTTTAAACACTTTTAATCTATTAGGCATTTTTTCTTCCCTCCTCTGGAAATAATGGATGTTTGAAGGACAATAACAAGTTACTGCTCATGTGCTAACCGAAACAGTTTTTTCACTCAAAGGCAGTACGTTCTTAAAAACATGGTACAAAACCCAGTTCTTAGCTGGGATTTCAGGTACATCACAAGACCATTACTCCCCGGGCTTGCAACACTGACCTGCAGTGCAGGGGACGGTGGATGTGCATTTTGTGGACCTGCAATTCTGACAGATGGAAGCAGTGTGAAGAAAGGGAACTTTGTGAAAAGGGACTTGAATGTTTTAGGGGGATCCCTCTTAGACTGCTTTTCCAGTGCAGTGATTACCTACGTGCACAGGTCAAATTTATTTCAAAACCCAGAAGAACATTAATTTTAATTTCACCCCTCAGGGCACAAACTGAATGTTCTGAATTCTTTTAATGGCATTAATTCTCAGTTAGTTTTAGAGTTCAATCCCTAAAAATGTACAGTCTGAAATTCTGAATTTCTTGTTTCTCTTGAAGTCAGCTTGTTTCTTCTTACATATATCCATTTAGGGACCTTTAAATTTGGTTAGGGGACCATTTTTTTGTAAACCTTGGAACTGTCTGTGGCTGGCTGATAGCAAACTCTCTCAGGCTGGGTTGCATTGTGTAAGTGCCTTGTTTTCAGCAGCTTTACTATTTCTTTTAAAGAGGGAGCCTTTCAGCCTGCATCAGTAGGAGGCTCACATGGAAAGTCATGCATTCTTACTCTTCAAAATTAACACATTCATATGAGTTTCAAACACTTAAGCTTGTGGGACAGGGGCAAGCAGGCAACCAAATGCATGATGCTTAAAAGCAGTTCCAGGCAACACATTTTATTTTCATTTGCAACAAGTCAAGAGTTTATATATGTCAGCTAATGCAATCAAAATTCACTAATAGTAACTCATTAAGTGGCACTAACTTGATTGCTTCCAGTCATGTAGGCACACCCAGTCACTAATTTTCTTGAACCTGAGCAGAAAACAGAACTATTCTGTAGTCTTTCGTGCCTGGCTTTTTTGCAGCCTTGGTGTAGTTAAATGATGATTTTGGTTGTATGCACAGTCCAACAGTGGCACTCCTGAACAGGCCTGGACTCCTCTGATTGAGTAAAGCATTTTTCTCATTAAAAGTCCTATATCCTCTGGCTTAAGCCAGCCTCTCCTTCAACACACAAACCAAAGCCGTTCATGTCAGTAGCTTCCTTTCCCTTGCCATTGCCTCAGTGACTCCCAGCCAGACTACCTTCTGATTTTAGAAGGAAAACCCCCTACAGCAGTGAAACACTCTGGCAAGGCCATGTTCTCTTCCCCTTCAGGACTGAGTAATTCTGTCAGACTTAATAGAGACCAATTGCTCAGTTGCCCACCATTCTCATATAATCTAAATGTTCTGCTATATTATGACAAGATTAAAGCATTAAAGCTTGGTGGATGACTATGGCAATATGATACAAATGATTTCTTGAGTTATCTGTGTTTTTGTATGTTACGCATCATTCTGGCATACTACTGTGATGGTCCATAGATTTCATCAGGCAATTACATACGTCAGGTGTGTGAGTGCAGTCTCTTTGGAAAAGGTTTAAGCTTCTGAGCAAAGAAGTAACTGGGTCTGACATAAGAGGTCTTGGTGGTCCTCAAACTCTTCCAAAGGTGTTAGGAGACTTTAATGGTAGATGGAAGAAGCCTAGTAGTGTTCCTACAGCATGTTATACGGAATGGGAAAAAAGAGTAATACTTCCTGTTTTTTGAGTTATCAGCCAATTCTGATTCCAGCTCATTCAGCAGTTCTGCATGAAGCTTCTGGATTTGATGATCTTCATTAGATCCCTAGCACTGAGACCTAAAGTTACCCTTGTCACTCAGCAAAATCCTTTTTTTTTTTTTTAATCTGCTCGAAAGCACAGACACTGTGAAAGGGACCTATTGATGCACAGTAAAGTGCACAGGTAGCCAGATAATACTACCTGGATAGTCCCTGGATTAAACCTCAAAATACTGATTTAGAATGGCTAACACCATTCATTTCCAGTTGCTTATTCTGTAACAGACATGGTCCTTTTGCCTTTCCAAGTCTTGAGAGAGCTTCTCACTTTGGGTGCTAATGCAGGTCAGCTTGAATTAATATTGCAGTTCGGGTAATCTAACACTGATGACTGCAACAGGGTAGATTCCAGGAATTCAAAGGCTTCTTTCAAGCCTAATCAAGTGTATCTTCAAGACCTGAGATGCTAAAAAGGTGATACGAAAAAATGAAGCACTTTCTTGTATAAAATATTAGTTTGATCTAGAAAACTGTGGGTATTTTAGTACATAACATGTGTGTATTAGCCAAATGTAATAATCCACATTTCTTTTAAGGGTTTTTTGGGACCTCTGATCATAAGGAAGACATGAATTATTTTCTTCATCAACATGTCATGGTGGAGTAACTTGATTTGTGCTCCCTATGATGTCAATTGGGGTCTTTGGAAATGCTTGTATCTGAAGTTTTTAGTAGTGACATTTATGCTGAAGAAATTTTTTTCTCCTTTTAGTGTGTCTTTCTAAATCTCATTTGCTAGTTAGACAGTCCAAGTAGAATTACTATAACCAGCATTTCTTTTGGTTGTGATAATGTACCTCTCAGGTACTGTGGCTTTTCTGAGTGAATCCTCCTTCATCTGGTTAAGCTCATTTAAATTAACTGTACTGAACTCCCAACATTACAGCAATACTTTTTTACTAATTAGGGCAATCTGTGTTGCTGAATTAGACAGATGTATCAGGAGGACATAACTGCACAGTGTTATAGAAAATTGTGGTGTTTTGAAACACTCAGACAATAGTTGATGAGAGTCTGCTTCATTCAGAGTCTAATTTCTGTGGTTTCAAGTAGCTCTTTTTAACAATCCTCTTATGTACATGTTCACAGAAATAAATAAGTGCTCTGGGAAAAACAACCCCCTCCTCTACAGTTCATGGCTCCAACATCAATTTTAATTGCTTGCTCTCTCAGCCCTAAATTCCAGCCTGCCCTCAGTGTCATAGTCTCTAGCCCCTGCCTTAGATGCCTAATCATCCCTCAGATTGCATTTACACTTTCAAAGAGATGCGAATCTCTAATAACCCTCTGGCTATGTAGGAAAAGCTGCAATCCCATTCCATAATGTGGGCAAAGCATTAAGAGCTGCCACATATACTCATTTAGTCTTGGCTTTTTGAGCAAGGCCTAAACTATCTCAGGACTAGAAAATTTTTCTCAAAGTCTTTAAAAACTGGGATGACATGACTTAAGCACTATTCCTGCAGAATAAGCTGACTTGGAGCCTCTGATTTCTGACTCCAGAAAATCAGTTTTGCAAACCAGCCTGTTTGGATTTTCCAAATGCAGATGGTGATGGTGAAGATCAAGCTGTAAGGAGCAGGCAGCCACTGCTGCTCCCTGTCCTCAAAGCACAGCTTCTGATGCAGGGTGCAATCTAGAATCATCTTTCATTGCTGCTAAAATCTGAATCTGAGCATTGTTAATACTTCTGCATACCTAAGTCATACATTTTGTGTGTGCGCATATTTGGCTTCAGCTGTAAAATGTTATTGGGACAGAAAAGAAAATCCTAGCAGTTAGGGTACTGTATTAGCTTATCCTCTGTCTTTCATGTGTGGTTTTGTATATGGTATAATTGTGTTCCAGAATATATGCAAACAAAACACGAATGTCTCATCTAAGCTATATTTCTGCCACACTATTGGACAGTAGGTCTGATTCAGCCTTGTATATATATATATATATATACACATATATATGTATGTATGTATATATACACAAATCATTGGATGCTGTGTTTAATCCAAATCTAGATGTTTACACTGCAAAAGAAGGCTGCCATATATTTTTCTGACATAAACAGAAGACTACCTTAATCTTAATCTTCATTCTTATTTTTTACACTGTACATAGACAGTAGGGATTTTCCCATACTTTCATGCTTGCTTGTTCTTACAGTAAAAAAAAAAAAAAAAAAAAAAAAAAAAAAAAAAAAAAAAAAAAAAAGAAGCCCAAATACAATTCAGGAATTCCATACAGCCTCTTGGGCTTTTCAATTCAGTTGGCAGCTTTATTCTTTCAACTGGCCTATATCCAACGTTTGTAGCCAGAGAATCCAACATGGATTATGCCAGTTGGATTTAAGGCCTGACTGGCATCGTCAGCCAGTACTTCTCCTGGGGATATAAGTAAGGTTTTGATTTAATTGGAGGAGTGTGGCAAACCAGTAAGATCATACTTTCAACTGGTACGTTTGTGTCAAACTGTGCAAGTATGTGTTTTATGTTTTCTCCCCTCTATCTAAGTAAGGCAGAGCTCTTATTTATCCTGTTTATATCTCACAACTTCAATACATGTCCTCAAGATCACTCAGCTGGTGTTTATGTGAAAGTCTAGAAAGACCCAGAAAGTCTTAATCTGTGGTTTTACTATGGCCTTTACAAAGACAAACCTAGAGGTTTGTCTTGACAAACCTGTGAGGCTCCACAGTGACAAGTGCCTCACACTCCTCATGGTCTCTAAGGCCTGGGATTTGCTTCTCCTTAAGGGATACCTAGAGTTTTTTCTGACCACTGTGAAAAACATCTTTCTTAACTGTATCCTGGCAGGTCTGCAGGATATCTCTCTAGTTACTTCTTTTATTAGATGTGGTATTAAATTATTACACTTTAATGATGAAGTAAAGGTTATGCAGTCACCCTGTATTATCTTTGTGTTAATCTTCCTGCCTTCATCTCTGTCCATGCATCTCTAAGTTCCATATTAATAGGGAAAAAGTTAATTACTGTTCTGTAATTGGGATAGAAGAGACAAATTGATGCCAATCCTGAGGAAAGGAAGCAGAACTTTTGTACTGAACATGTTCAACTAACTTCTGACTTAATACAGCTCTTTCATATCTCCTTCAGGGTGGGAATCAGCATAGGTTATATGGTATTAGTTCAAGTATATCATATAGGAAATGTTAGGATGCAAAAGACAAAAATGTGCAGAAGTCTAGGCTTCATCACTTTACTGTGGGAAATAGCTTGCAATGTTGTATATAATCTTTGGTCTGCTAATGAAAATTTGGCTTGTTTTTTATGTAACAGTCATTCATCTGATGTGGGCCAGTGCATGTTTTAGCAATGTGCTTTGATGGTGGAGATCTGATCATTTTAAATTTTGGGGCTATGTGAAAATTATTCTGCTTTCACACCTGTATTTCCTTTGAAAAATAAAGATGTGAACAAGTATGCCAGGCATTCTATCTAACAGTCTAACACTGATGTGAACAATCTCTGCTAACTTTAAAGGCTAATACCTCCATCTATATTTAGAAGCTTGTGACATATTGCAGGATTTACACTCCTTCTTGCTGCTTCTGTGTACAGATGTGTGGCACTATCCAATCTAGCATCCAGGAAAAAATCACCCATCAGCTTCCATGTCATCTAGAAACAGGAGAACACTCATACATTGTAGTGTTTATTACACTGTAGTACTCTGTGGATCAATGGTGTTTTGAATCATATGTTCCTGCTCTTCTGTACAAAAATTACACAGCTTCTTTGAACACTCTCACCTTGTCCAGATTTTCTGACCCAATGTGGATCAAAGATTGCTCACCACCTTTTATAATTGCTTTGCAGTTCAAGTGGGTCTGGTGAGTGCTAAACTATTTTGTGAAAGCTGTGGATATCTGTACTTTCAGTAACAGATTCACGAAAATAATGATAATTTCTGGAATTGTTTCTCTTGACACAAGGGGGATTTGAAAAGTGAAAATTAAGTCCTGGCTTGATTTCATTACATTTAATTACTACTTAATCATGCCTCTTTTAAAGAATAACAAGCTACAGTATAATATCAGTGTTCTCCAGTGAAATGCAGTCCAGAAACAGCTCAAGTAGAATTAAGTTTAAAATGAGAAAAGTGGGATCATTTTATTTTACATAAAAGAAAAATATGATCCTCCAGGGCAGAAAGCCAAAATCGTGTAGCTGTTGCCTTTTATAAGTGCTTCAGCATTCAAGGGGTGGAAAACAGAGGCTAAATGGGAAGAGGAGGAAGTACCATCTACAATAAGGAAGCCCACAAGAGATTTTGAGGAGGACAATCTAATTTTCATATTTTTTGCCAATCTGAATTTAACAGTTAGTAACTATGTTTCAGGAGTTGCCTGGTACTTTGAGGCACTGGTGCATATTTTGTGCATTTGTGTCATATATTGGGCAATTCAGAGTGTTTGCACTGACAGATGCTAGGAGGAACTATCTCCATGTCTCCACTGTCTTATCTGCAGGTAGAAACAATTTAATATTTTTGTTCTTTGTCCAGTGCTGCTGCTACCTGTAAACACTTTCATCTTCAGAGTTCTCCCCCTTCATAGTTTCCAAACATGGGATTAGACTAGATCAGTAAAAAATGGGTTTATATTTTGAGCTGGGCTCCTTTAAGTGTTGAAACGGAAGCAAAAATGGAGTATCTCTATACAAATAATAAAAATATCCTTTATAAAAGATAATACATTAAAGGACTACTGCCAGCTGTCATGTATTGGATAATGCCATTTCACAGAACTCGAAGGCAAAGAGCATAATTTTCCTGGAAGTGAAGTATCATAGTCACACTCTGCCTCTTTCAGTGGAGAACAGGATTAAAAAAATGAAAAAAGGTCTTTGGCTTATCTTCTGCTAAAGCCTTTGTGTAATTCATTAAGCAACCCTTATCTAAATTTATAGTGTAGTGCATTTGCCAATGTTATCATGACCCAATGAAAACATAAAGAGGCACTAAACCCAGCAGGTCTAAGTCTCCTGTTAATGCTCTGGGCTGATTCACGTTGTCTATTGTACCCAACTGGATTTGACATCACTGAGCAATTAAAGTGCCACAAAGTACACGTTTCTTTTGGTTTGTTCTGAGAGTCAGGCTTATATGCTTTCCATCTAGTCTGGGACTGTGATTTCACCTGAAGCAACACCCTATTCCAACAACTCCTTCAGAGACTCTGTTCAAAGTGCAGATTTCTTCCATAGGGTGTTTAAAAATCCATTCTTCTGTTACAAAAGGAATAAAAGAGATGGTAGTAAAAATGGTTACACAGTTATTGAACATTCTGATAACCTTTAATATTGGGGAGTTTTGTTTCACCCTTACAAACTGATTTTACAGTGGTACAGATTGCACATACTGCTTTTTAGCTAGGTTTTTACAATATTTGCAAATCGTATCAGTCTTATGGACAGTATATAGATAACAAGAATAATGTTGTAGCAAGTCAAACACAAATCACATTTCTCTGTTTATCAGCCTTTTGTAATTAGATTTTCATGGACTTGAGATCCGATGTTAAAAACTCATATTTTTATGCTTAGATTTAAATAACATTAAAATAGCACCAAATCAATGGTAGTTTCTGTTAGAAGTTGCAACTTGTAACTTATGATAAATTCACTGCAGGAAAGTACAGGAAAATTAAAAACAGAGTCGTATTGGATTTTTGTCTTTGGAAAATTTCTTTTCACCTTAATTGCTGCCGTATACTGGGTAGAATAACTGAAAACACAAAATTTTCCCTGTCCCTATGTTTTGACTTTATATCCTTAATGCTGCAGGTGCTACTTTTATGCTCCTCAGTCTACTTGTATAGTTTTTGACAACTATTTCAACTGGCAGTTTTCAGTGCTCAAGAGAAGGAACCCCACTTTCTCTTCCTGCCTTTTACCCTACAGTGTGTCATCCTGGCACTTTGTCCATACATTGTCCCCCTGGAGTGAGGTTGCCACAGCAACAGCACACCCTTGGTCACAAATCCTATAGGTACAGAAATCTCAGTCAGTTTGGAAGTTTTACTAGGTTTTTATTCATCTGCAATGTGCTGCCCTGCCACCCACCTCTTCAGTCTTCACAGGCCGGCTGGAAACCTTCAATGGAGTCACTTTTGGAATGTTCACGGCCATCCTTTGGGATGAAATGTCTGTAGATTAGCCCCTGGTGGTCAGTCACCTGCCCACATCACACAAACTGGCTGGTCTGTCAACCTTCCCATAGACTTTCCAGGCAGTTGGGCAATGACTAAGTTGATATTTGCTTTTCAAAGAATGTGTGAAGCAATAATAGAGTGTAACTGCAGAAGAATAAAATCGGAGTTACCTATACTGCACTGTAAAATCTGATTTTCTTTCTGTTAAAGCAGCAAAATTTTGGTAATACCTAACTTATAACTCTGCATATTTTTTTCAGACACGGAGATGACTTGATTGTGACACCGTTTGCTCAGGTAAGGCATAACTTTGCCATATTTCTCACTTGATCCTGTAATTTAAAGACACAGTGGCCAAACCAGTTGTTTTCTGTTGTTGATATTATATGTTTACTTGAAACAAGGAAAAGTGTCTCAACAGAAAGTCATAAACTTCCCACTCTGTTATCTTTACCTCTCTTTGTTAACACTTTTTGATTATCTAAAAAGTAAAAGGGCAACAGCATGATAAACACCTTTGATCTCTTTCCAAATACGGTAGCAGGCAGTCATGATTAAGACAAATCTCTGACTCCTGTTATTCTCTTATTTTTCTAATTACAACTTATCCATCTGAACATCTTTTATGCATTAAGTACCATGAGATTTTTAGACATGAGATAAATTTTACTCAGAACAATTATGTTCCTTTACTAAACCAGGTTTGTTTTTTCTATTCAGATTCTGGTTTATACAATACCAGCTCAAAATTCTTTATAATTCAGATAAAAATGCCACAATTTTTCACAACAGAGCTGCCTTATAAAGTATGAAAAGTTAACATCGCTATTCCTTGAACTCATGATGATGGCTTTTACTCCAAAGCAGACAGGAAATAAATCATTGTAATTATGAAGTCATATGTGATTGAAGGTGAATGGAAAGAGAAAGGTTGAGTCACACAGCAGTCTCAAATAAGAATAAAGTGGCAGCTTCAGCCACACTATGCTGGTTGCTTTGGTCAAATAAGAAGATGTTAAAAGAATATTAATTTAATAGATTTTTATATATTTAATTATATTGTAAACAGATGCAGTGTTTATAAGACTCAATCAAATCCCCAATATGAATAAAACCATCATCTTTTATTAGTGGAGAAAAGATTAAGCAAGGGCCTTTTCTAAAAGTACTCTGAAATCTCCACTGTACTCTGAGCATGCATATTTGATGACATATATAGTTGTTTTTAATCCATGCTGAATTAAAAATAAGTCAGTTTGCTTCCTGATTTTTGGAAAGAAAAACATAAGGAATTATTGCTGTTTAGTTAGACAAATCTATTTTTTATTATCTTAACTCATTTGGAAATTACCTCCAATACCTTGAACACTTCCAGTCATTGCTAGTTCTTGAATATTTTCTGTTACAAGATTTCATTAATTTATTCCTTTTTTCTTCAGCATCCTACCCCCTTCCTACCTTCTGTATAAATTTAGGGTGCTACGAAAAGAAGGTTGTGTGCTCCTCAACACAGACCTCTGAAACCTGGCTTCCCATTGCTGCTTTTGTTATTCTTCAGATGGGTTCACCAGGAATCCAGCCCAGTCTGGACAGAGAAAAAAAAAAAAAGGTCAACCTCTGCGAAGACACACCAGTGATTAGTGTTGCTGCTTTCTCCCATTTCCAGTCTAGTTCCAATCAACTCATGGTTCCTCTCTGACATCAGCTGAACCTCCTCTCCCCTGACAAGAGGTTCATCTTATTACCCTTACATGGCACAAAACTTTTTGAGTGTTACCCACCTGCCTTCAGAAGGGAGTGCCTATATCACTTATAACACGAAGACACTCCTCTCTACTGCATGCACTCTCTGCTGTCTTACATGAAATTAAGTCCAGAAAGGAAGTAGTTCATCTGTATTGTCTTTCGCAATGAGCAAAGGTTGTAAGAGCCTGCAGACTTTTCCCACCTTCTCAGGGGACACCTTTCTCTTTCTCTGGCCTTCTGCACCAAGTCCCCAGATCAACTGTGCCTCTTAGAGGAGACGCTTTTACTTTTCCTGGCAGTCTAGACAATCACATTCCCTTTGTCCTTTGGAGTTTATGGGGACTGAACCGCAAATGAAGATTCCGTAATTATTTCTTATGCATGAAGTATTAGACTTGAATGGGCTATTATCTTCCTAACTCAAATGCTTTTATTGTTATTTTAAAGAAATAAATAGTATTATGTAAAGAACTCCTCTGCAAGTCAGCCTGCCTTCAAACAGATAATGACTTGTTTATGAGAGGAACAAAAAAAGGAAATAAACTACTGCCCTTCTATTACAGACATATTATTGTTAAATAATAGCCACAGGTTCCAGACTAACAAGCCCAGGAAACCTTTTACAGTGGTTTTGCAACGTGCTTTCCTTTTTCTTTCAGCACAGTGGAGCACAGATAGATCAGTGTTGCTTGTGCAGAAATTTATACTGAAACCACTTTTTTTGTTCCAGGTTCTGGCCAGCCTGCGTACTGTCCGGAATAACTTTGCTGCATTAACCAATTTACAAGACCGGGCACCCAGCAAGTGAGTGTCATTTTTTGGCCACTGAAATTTTTGCGGTGATACTTTTTTAATGCTAACTAAGAAGACAAATAGATGTTACAGATTTCAGTCTGTTCCACCAAACCTTCATGAAACGTTCATGACGAATAAGTTTATTAATCCCCTGAAGATGTTATACTTGGTAGCTGAGACAACAGCCCCCTTGCCTTCTAATTGATCTTGCATTGCTGTCCTTGCATAAACTTGGAGCAGGTTTTTGCAACTTTTATGATTTTCAATAAAGTAGTCACATGCCTAAGATTATTCAAAGATGCTCATTCAGGCACAGTCTGAGTCTTGCAAATGAAACAGAGTGAGCAGACAGCTGCACTCACTGAGAGCTGCTTGCATGATCTGAACATAGAACTCTACCTAACTCATCCAAGGTAGTGATACCCTAACTTATCCACAGCACTTCACAACTGCAGATGAGCCATTATAAATATGATCTTTCTCCAGTCATGTTACAGAATCACAGTTAACACTGTGCATCACAGTAGTTACATTGACAAATGTTGTGAAGTCATTTCCCTCACCCAAAATATGCATCTTGAGAACTAGAAGTAATTAGCATTTCAAAGAAAGGAATGTCTTTGTATATGTTTATAAATCACATTTCGAACTATGTATAGGCTCTAGGTTTGATTGGGCAGGCTTTTAATAAACCTGTAAGTTCCTAAAATATTCTTGTCCTGGAGTTCCCAAAAAAATTCCCAGGTAATGTAGTTTCTGTTATATTGTTCAAGGGTTCAGTCATCTGTGAGTTTATCAGGCTTTAACCTTTTCTCATTTCCTTTTTAATAGACGATCACCGATGTGTAGCCAACCATCTATTAACAAAACAACTATAACAGGTAAGAAGAATTTATTTATAAAAGCATCTAATGGAAAAATGCATTTTATGGTAATAAAGTTATATTGCTTCATATCCTTATATCTGTTTTATTAAAGAGGTTTTTAGTCACATAGTGACTCAAATTGGTGACCTTTAGTGTTCTATCATGTTAACTTCTGATTTCTATTTTTTATAATTATATTTTTAAGTTCTTTCCCAATTCTTTTTCTTTATAAACCAGTGTGTGACTGTGTCATGAATACATTCATTAACAACTTTTTGCAAGGAAATCTAGTAGAAAAAACTGATATGAGGAATCCATTGATCTTTCTTTTTGGGACATAGAGCTGTAGCTATACAGACACAAAGCCTTCGCATTAAAAGTGCTTATGCAATGGGAACAAATTTTCAAAACTGGCTTTTCTGATTTAGAATGGTAAATCCTATTTCTATAACATTCGTATGAGGGGAAGAAAAAATTCCTTTTAAAAGATAATATTATTTCTGATTATTAATGACTTGAAAACAAGACTAACAGTGTAACAGTATAAATTACATTAATATTTTGGAAACTTTTACCCCACACTGCTTTTGGTTATCTTTATGACAACTTGGTCTTAGGTGTCTTTATGGGAATACACTTTATTGGACCCTTTATTTTTTATATCATGTTCATTCACAGGTTCTTACACTTTGTAATTTTCCAGGTAGTTACTTTCTCTATCGTGTTCTGGCAGAGTGAAAGAGCATTTGCTTTTCTTCTTGATGAAAGTATACTTACTAAACAGACAAATTATCATTTAAACCAGAAATGCAATTTTCCATAATTTTCAAAATACCTCGTCTTTTTAATTGAATTATGTATTTGAATGTCTAGGAAAAAAATTTACTTCAGCAATTTTAAGGAGAAGTGTGGTTTTTCAATGTTGAAAAGTTTCTACCTTTAGGCTCTGGAATGTGTTAAAATCGATGGGTTTTTTCAGCTAACCTCTCACAATATCCATATTTACCTTAAAAGGGCCCAGTCTTGGCAGTTTGTACAGTTTTATTCTCCTAGGAACTCATCATATAATATGAGCATTTGTGTGTAGGGTTCATCAGAGAACAGAAGGTTAAGTCTTTAAATGTATTCTATAAACAGAAAGATATCATGTTAATTAAAAAATAGAAAGAAGATATAGATATATATGTAGATCAATTATATTCATGATCCTTTGTTAATATATTTCTTGGAAAGGTAATTTTGGGCATTGGTTTAAAATTTCTCTCTATAAGCCATTTCAATTATGAATATTATATCTATTTTTCATTTTGTGATTTGTCTCATAGCAGAGTAATCCAGAAGTATGTTAACTGGAGATAGAGATACTCAAAAATAGAGCTCTTTCTTTAACTCCAAGGGACTAACTTTAGAAAACCTATAAGAGAAAATTCATGACAATAAAAGAAAATAAAATATCCAGAAGAGAAGATGTGCATGCAAGTGAACACTATCTTACATGCTCTCCCACAGCCATTTGCCTGAGGTTTGCTTCTTTTCTGCAGCATGAGAAGCTGTTCAGACAGCAGGACCCAAGACACTCTCTGTTGGAAGATGCTGTTTCTATTTTTAAATTCTCCCTGATCTGAAGGTTTCCATTCAGTTAATCCTCTACATGTCAGCTATAAATCATCTGAAATTTTAAAGATTTGAAAGAAGGTACTACAGTCAGTTCTCCAATTAATCTAGAAAATTCTTCTTTGCCAATAAATTCAAAGCCAGCAGGAAAAGGCAAAGAATAGTAAGAGTAATTTAGTCTAATTTAGTTTAATCTGATTTCTCAGAGATGCCACTGGAATTGCTGTGCCCAAATTATGCATCGAACTGGATGATCTAGGCCTGTGTGCACTGGATATAAGCGTTTGAAAGACTTTAATGATATAGCAAAGATATTAGGCCACTATAAAGCATGAAAATGGCTGCAATTCGTTTTGACTGTTGAATGGAGATTGAGGCTGGATACTATTTTGTGTGAAAGGGTTTGCCTGTACTTAGTTATAAGCTGGTTTTGATATTTCCATGGCAACAAATTTAATGGCATAGGTGCAGAAATATGCATAGGCTTTTTCTTGGGGCATATAGAATTCTTGTAAAATATGTTTCACTACAGCAGTATGTTAAGAAGAAAGATATATTAAAAGTACTCCCGCTGCATTTCACAGAATAATTGAAAACCCTTTCAGATGCTACTAAGCTTTCTGAATTCTTGTGAGGAATGTTCAAAATGTACCTTATACAGATCCTTCCTGCTGAGAAATCCTCCTGGTTGTGCCGTTCTCAGAATTTGTGTCATGGAGTATCCAGAACAATACACCAGCCAGGGCAGAGCCTCATCATGACATCCAGATGGCTCAGCTTGCAATCTCAGCAAGAACTGATTGGCAAGGTAGCAAACTAGGTGACTGGAGGGCACAGTGTCACTAAGCTGTATTGATGATAAACCAGAAAACAGACACTTAAGATGGAGATTTTATGTTGCTAAACTTCCTGGAAGATGTCTTTGGGAAGATTCTCTCTCAGGAAAGGGACGATCACAGAAGGGAATTACTGCAGAAGATACAGGGAACACAACAAAGGAAAGATGAAAAGCAATCTGGTAAAGCCAAGAGCAAAATTACAAGAGCAAACTAAAAAAAGCAAGAGCAAAATTCTCTCATTTGCTCTTTTAAGATTTCATCATGAGGCATAGATCTGTGATAAAATACCTTAGCAAAAAGGTTATAAACTATGACATTGAGAAGGGAAGCAGCACAGGAATAATATGTTCAAATTCTTAGAAGCAACAGCCACCATGGTAGCCTTAAATTTATGGTGATTTTTCAATGTAAATATGTAGAGATTGGTGATCAAAATAAAGTCTCTTCTATTCAGTATATCCCCGTGAATCCCTTTTGGAAACTGTGTTGAAAGAAGCTAATGAATATCAATGACATACTTGAAGTTCATTATCAGAAAACTATGCTATAACATGCTGAGTGTTCCTTTTGCAGACAAATCAGGGGGTAGGAGATGGGAGCTTTTCATGTAGCAACAGAATTTTTAGACGGCCCTTTTCATACTTGCTTTAGACTCTAGGATGTAAATATCTGTTTTAACTATTGTCAGTGCGAATAAGCAGAAATGAAAGCTTACTTCTGTTAGAAGTCTTCAAAGGGATGTTAATTCCCTACAAGTGCCATCTCTCTCCCATGACTGAGACCAGCCTGGGATAACTCAGTTTGCTGAACAGTTCTCCCATGCTTGGTGTTCTGTACTTCAACCAAAAGAGGGGTTTCTCTCACTGTGAAACATACTAGTGTTTAATTTCAAACTGACAGTAATTCTCTTAACACAGCCAGTGAAATATAAGATGATCAGAGGGGGCTGGAGCACCTCTCCAGTGAGGACAGGCTGATAGAGTTGTGTTGTTCTGTCCAGAGAAATGCAGGGTGATCTTACTGTAGCCTTCAAGTACATAAAGGGTCCTACAGAAAAGCTGGAGAGGGACTCTTTACAAGGGTTTGCCATGATAGGACAAGGGGAAATGGCTTTAAGATGAAAGATGGCAGATTTAGGTTAGATATTAGGAAGAAATATTAAGGGTGGTGAGGCACGGGAACAGGTTGCCCAGAGAAGTTGTGAATGCCCCATCTCTGGAAGTGTTTGAGCAGGGGCTTTGAGCAACCTGGTCTAGTAGGAGGTGTTGGAACTAGATGATCTTTAAAGTCTCTTCCAACCCAAAGCAGTCCAGACCACATTTAGATTTAGCATCCATTGAAATCCCTCCATCTGCTCCATGAAGTTCAGTAACCATGCAGAAATGTAGATCTCCTTTGTTTTAGCTATTTTGAGCTATTTCATTTTTGTCAAACAAGCTCACAATATTTCTAACAAGTGTTTTGAATGTAGGATTGATAATCATCAGCTTTAGTGGAGTTGAACAATTCTAGTGGAGTTGAGCCAGTTCCCTATCATTACTGTGAAAAGCACTTTAAAGTGACCTGTATATTGTTTTCTTAAACAATCAACAATATTTTTTGTAAATAAAACAGATTTGGAAAACAGCCATATTTGCATCAGGTACTCTTTTCAGTTAATCATTAAAAGCCCTTATCTAGGTCATGATAACCAAACAGAGAGTTATCTCACTTATAGCCTTGTTAGCCACAACACAAACAAAATCATATTGCTTTGTGAGATACAGGGCACAAGTTACATTCAGACTGAAATTCATTCATACATCCCCTGACCCAAAGTAAGTAAGGAATGCAGCTAACAGGTAAGGCATTGGAGAGACAGGAGTCAGCTCCCCACCCAGACTTTCACAGTCACTTCCTCATCTTTGGGCGTGAATTAGCAGCTTTATCCACTGCACATGCAGACTTTGTGAGCATTTGATGTTAATAAATGGAAGCCATATTTGCTTGCATTCAGAAAAATTTCTCAGTCATAGCTAGTGCAGCATGTGCTACAGTGGAAAAAAAATGCTTAAAAGGAGTCATTTAGTAAACTGTTTTTCCTTTTCAAAAGGAATTGTCTCCAGTTCTGCTCCATTAGTGTAGGGAAGAGGTTATTATTAACAGGATGCAACTATGAAGGCTTGCTGAATGCCTTATCCATCTTGATTTGTAGAGTTTTAATTATTAAAATATTTCTAACTGAAAGACTTGAAATGAAATCTATATGTAGGGCTGTTGTAGTGTCAGTGGGTTTGTAGAACAGTGATTATGCTTCTTGAGACAAAACAGCAGGAAGACGACTGACATGGTTTTGAACCAGATAAGCTGTTCATGTATCGTATCACATTCAAGGAAGTGAATAAAACCAGGGTACAAAATAGAATACTTTCTATATTTGAATAGTGCCCTTCAGCACTTATACCTGATAGGCAAATATGTAAGCTTTCATAAAATAGAAAGCTAAACAAAGAAGTATAAGTCATAGTTTACAACATTCCTGGCAAGATTGCCCATGTACTTAAAACTAACCACCTGAATCAAAAATCAGAAAATGAAATAGATGTTTTGCAGTATGTAGACAACAACATATGGCCCTTATGTATGAATTTAATTTTTCAACAGCCTGTTTTGGTAGAAATATGTGGTGGTTATTAAAGTGCATAGAGACTAGAATGCATTATAGGTCTGACCTCTGCTTGTTATCTTCATCTAGCATTTCATGTTACTTTTTCATAAGACTGCAGTGTAGAGCAGCCTTGATTTTGTTACAGATGCACACATTTTGGAGTTAGAATAGGGATCCATTTAAAAAGAAAACCCGAGAGTCATAATCAATCTTCACATCAATAATCTGGTATACAATCCCACATAAATCTTTGCTTCTTACTTTTAAATTGGTCTCATATTCTGCTGCATCAATAAAAGCCCTTGTATCACCATTTCACCCAAACTGTCCACTTCACTGGAAAGTGAGACAGGGCGACAAGCTTCATGTGCTTCTTCTCCTTTCAGCCTGTGTCACTTGCACTGGTAGTGTAGCACAGCAGAAAACTGTACATGACCCCAGGCTGTATTTATTGTATTCATAACACCAGCAGAACAACTAAAAAGAGTGCAATGTGGTTTGGTTTTTAGGACTGAGTTGCAAAAAATCAGAAAGAAAAATAGTACTCTTGCCTATGTAATTTTTCTTATTCCTATTACAAATGCTATCCTTTGTCTGATGAATATAGAAAATAAAATTGAAGCAGATGTGGTTTCTGGTATGACTGTTGGATGCAGTCTGAATGTAGCTTCTTTTCACATCTTCATCCAGCTTCTAACATTTCTGATCAGGTACACATTATCATCCATCCAATTTAAAAGATATATCTGAAAGTAGATCTTTTTTTCCTTTAATAGATTACTGAGAAACTGGCCTGTTCAAGCCTATTCACTTTGCTGAGTATCCATTTAAAAATGAAGGGCTACATTGAAATCACCTGTTCAAGTGTGTAAGTTCTGCTTTTATTATATGCAGGTTCCTGAGTAAGGAGCCTGAACACAGCAGTGAATAAGAGTGACCAGAAACCACAGTTAGACAACCCTGGAGAAAAGCTGCAACAAATCCTCCCTTTTCTGTGTTTTCTCTCTCTGACCTCATGTATTTTGCTTTACATTCTGCAAAATGACTCATCTTTAGCTGAAAGGTGTAATTCCAGGTTTGGTGGTAGGAACATCCATTTGTGCCTACTGCACTTTCTCAGGAAGTAGGATTAAAAATTTCAAGAACAAGCAATGCCTAAAATTCAGTCTTCTGCTCTCAGGCCATAAATTACAACATATGTGTACAAAAAGACCTCTTTTTCCAACATTCGGTAACTCAGACAATATTTGGTAGTGGGAACTGGGAAGCACAGAAGCAACTGCTTGGCATGCAGACAGGTATTTAGACATTCCCCTGTGCTTCATGCTTCCAGGTGGCTGTCCTGGTCTCAAACCCCTCAGAACAGCCACAGGCATTCGTTGTAGTCAGGGGAGGCAAGCAGGTGTCCCAGGGATTCCGGGTGCTCCGCAGAGGCCCCAAACCCCCACGCTGCCTATGCAAAACCTGAGTTATCCAATGCTCATTACTTTGGTGTCACTATCCATAGGAGACACCAGCAGTGGGCAGCCTAGCATATTCTAAAGTATTCTCTGCCAGAAACCTGTCACGGAAGAGCTGCAGCAAAAATTTTACCAAATTTGACTTTGGGACTTTGGGAGGAATGATGGGAGGCAATGAAAGAGCCAGTAGTTCTTACTGGAGAACTTTCACTTGAAATGTTAAATGTGTATGACTTTAAAATTTCCTAATCAAACCCAAATCATAGTACTCAGCCAGGTTTTCAGGGCTTTATGACTGTTGCTTTCTGTTAATAGAATCGGAAAATTTATGGTTTTTTGTCATAGTCCTTAATCAGCTCACATTTAAGAAGATTAATATCTATCTTGAGTAGAGGAAAACTTTTTTTGTACTAGGAAAGTCTTGATTTTATTCCCATTATGATCATATTCTGATTTATTGAAGTAGCTGTGGTCACATGCATGAAGTTTTAGTTGTTATGAAATGTTAAAAATTATTCCCAAATATTTACATTAAAATGCTAGCATGAAATTACCAATCTGATTAATTATCCCTTCTTCACACAGTATTTTAATTAATTTCTGAGGCTGATATTTATATTTGCACATTTAAATTAGATATGAAGTTGGACAAATGTTAAGCCAAATAAAAAATAAAGATGAGAGAAAAAAATTTAAGGTAGCCCCTGCTAAATCAGAGGATACTATGATAAAAATAAAAGGTTTATTTCCCAAATTATAATGATTAGGGTAGGAATATACATAATGAAAGTAGGATTATATCCAAGTGAGTGAATTTTGCCCCTAGGTAACTTACTACTATGTTAAAAAACATGAATTAAATCAGGAGCGTATTACAGAAGTGACTACAGGATTAGCAAGCATTTACAAATTCCCCTTGTATTAAGTCATGTGCTAATAGCTTATTTAGTGCACATACTGCAAGAGCTATTGACTAATTAGTCTTTAAGGAGTGCAAAGATGACTTGAATAAAAAGCCTAGGAAGAAGTCTGTGCCATAGAAATGAAGGAGAAATCAAACAAGAGTTTCAAAACCTGGAAAGCTGAGCTAACTAAATGTTATCAGTGGGATTTGGGGAGCTCCAAAAGATGACAGTTGGCAACTAATGGGAAAGAAAATAGTGTTTGTTTGGGGAAGAGTCTTTAATACTGTTGTGGTATCATTATTGTAGATGTGGCTGGTTTTGCTATTAAGATTACTAGGTTTGAACCCTCCTTTTCAAAGGGAAAAAGAAAAATCAGAATTTGGTGTAGGTTCATTCTTTTTAAATTGGAGTTCAGCAAATACCAGCAATGGCAAATGATACCTGACCCCCAAACTGTGTTTTGTATTCTGCCCTTTCTGTTTCCTTTCTGATTCCTTTCCAAAAAGGGATCTGTATGATCTACTTCAGCATTTCAGCTGCAGAAATATATTTATTCTCCAGTGACTTCCTCCTTTTTAATTTTTTTTGTGGGTTTGGGGGTGAATCTCAAAACATTTTTAGCGTATCAGATACAAGATAAAGAGAATTTGAATCTCATAAAATTTCATCTATTGAACCTCATCACAATCTCCTCTGTTTGAATCTCATCACTGCTTGTTCCACCTTCAAGTCTCAGAAACTATCACATAAAGGAGGTGGGCAGAGAAGGGTTAGTCCTACAGCAATATATGTTTTTGCAGTTAGAGATGGTATTTTCAAAAAGCAAGCAGCTGACATAGATACTATGCATATGACTTTCATACAGGAAAGCAACAGTCAGGTGGTTAAACCATGTAGTTCTCACATGCCTCTGTTACTTGGAGATGTTTGTAAGCATGTTACCTATCAGCCATAGATATTGTGAAACCAAAATCTGATTGCCTTGCTTCTGCTGATCCTCACGATAAAATCTGCAAGTTTGTGCTTTGGTGAGTAAAATCTGAAACAGCAGCACAAATTAGTCTTTTACAACACTTTTCTTTGGTGAGCTGCAGTTCCACCCTCCTTGCAGATTTATACTCCCTTGAATTCTGTTTATCATCACCTTTTGTGTTTGGGTTATTTCTTCCTTAGGAGGCAGAGGTGGCTGTATGATATGATGCAGTGAAAAGCCATGGTGTGGGAGGACACCGGGAAGAAAAAAGGCTCCTGGTAGCCTCAGTACACACTCAAAAGAAGAAGGGCACAATTCTGTTCCACAAATACTATTGTCTAAACACGCCCACTGAAACACAGAGTTGATGCTCAAATGAATAAATGTTGCTTCAAAATTTGTTTGTGCTTCAACAATATGTTTGTGGTAAGATCTGGTGTGCTGAAATACTTGCTAGTTCCACTTTGAAAACTCTTTCCTCCGGAAAAGATGTTAGTCTTCTCTATAAAAGAAGGGCTATAAAAATTGCACCTATTTTCCAAGAATTTATTTGAATATTGGTTGTTAAAATAAATAGGTATTTCTACTTCATAGTATACATAGGTTTACTCATATGCATCTCTTTTTGAAAACTATATGCTTTCATGGTTCTGTGAGGGGCCAGTACTGCAAGCATTATTTCACAGCTCAATCCTGCAGAGCTGAATTATAAAACATCTACTATGGCCACATTACCTTTGCAAAATAAAAAAGGTTTTCATAAGTATTCTAAAGACTAAAATTCCATAGAATAAAATCAAAATATAATAAAATTTTTCTTAACAACTATAGTTCTTTGACTGAAAGTAACAACTTCATCAGTCAAAAATACAGCTTTAAAAAAATCTATCTTTCTCCTAAAAGAATGTAATTAATGTAATTTTTTACAAGTTCACCAAGTGGTGGAAAAGGCAGATTACCATTTTACTGAGTTACTGATTAGCTCCTCATCTGGCAGTGCTTAGACAAGGTTATTCAGAAGCTACTGTTAATATTTCAGTGCAGGGGAAGAGCTTCCCTAGTGCATTCTTGCAGCCTTGCAAATGAGGAGGACTACAAGACATATAAATACCCCTCAGCTCATTCTGTTCAGTGAGCAGACACCAACAGAAATGAAGTAGAAAAGTGTGAGTTTCATCCACCAGAATAAATGCTCAGTGTTAGTAAATCCCTCGGCTAAAGCCCACAGTCTCACAGCTTCATGGCTAGCAGATTAGAGCTGGTTTAGCTATGATCAGATACCTGGCATGAGTAGCAACATACCTTGAAATAAAACTTATCACATATGTAAAGTCCATATTAGCCACTTCCCTTTTCAGAAGATTGCTTCTAGCAGTTCTTAAACTTGTCTCTGTGTTGAGTTGCTGGTTGTGCTGCTGCAGGATGGAGTGTTACCAGGTGCCAGTCAGGATCATTAAAAAAGGCTTTAGTCTGTGCAACTGGCACAGTAAACTAATGCATGAACCGTTTCATAGAAAAGATTGTTCCCCACATCTAATGAGTTGTTTAAGTGTGAAGTTGTTTAGCAGAGGAACAGGACTCAGAAAATAGTGTTCCTGACTTTGTTCACTTCATACAGACTGTTCTGTTAGCTGAGGCTGGAAACAGAAATTGTTCTTTAGAGGGGCAGGGGGAGGAGGGAAGGGATCCTGCTTACTTTATTCTTCTGTAAAGACTTTCTCCATGAAGAGAATATTATTCCACTATTTCTATCTGGCCATATTTCAAGGCTGCAATTTTCACTTCTTGCAATCACAGAAACTCCTGTAATACAAAAACGTGGCTTCAGTGTAATACTTTGGAAATGTGAAGCTGAGAATAAATGTCTGGCTCTCCTATGAAGTGGATATGTTAGCACAACAAACTGTAGTCCACCACAGCTGTAAATGGGAATGGAATTTCAAGGCTACTCCTATGGCAAAGAACATGGATCAGTGGTTGTCATTGTGCATGAGTCTATTAGGTGGATTTAATAGAAATATCCAGAATTAGAAATATCCAGAATTACATTTCAGGAAATTCTCTGGCTACTAATTCTGGGGGAAAAAAATATGACCTGGTGTCTAATTTCAAAATTGTTTTAATTTATATTAAAAATAACATTTTTTAATATATGTTATCCATCCTGAAGCTATGTACATATTTACTTCATACCTGCCAGTTCAATGTTCTACTACTTTCATATTAGACTCAAAATCATTACAAGTCTATTTCTTAAAACATACTAATAAGAAGAGTAAATTTTTAAATTTTATTTACACCTTTAAGTGCACAGACAAGGCACTTTATATGGTATAGGGACTGTTTTCTGATATTCTTTGCTGCTATATTGATCATCTTAAATGGATTCTACACTCTAGACAAAGAGAAGTCTTATCTCATCTGAAGTTACACAATCAGAATTGTTTTTGTAAGCTTAGACTCAGCAAACTCCCAATAACTTCTGAATTTTTTTTGACATCTATACACAAACAAAGACAAATACATTATTTTCTCAGAGCCAGCAACTCTTGAGTTCATCACAGGCAGTAGCAATGGACTTCTGCCATAAAACTCCACATTCAGAGCTGACAGTTCCACTGGATCTTAAAACTATTGCATTCAATATAAACAGAATTCAGGCGAAATTGTTTTCCAAGAATCTGTCATTTAACATTATGCATGAAGCTTAACCATTTTTTAAAAGTATATTTTAATGAGTAGAAACCTGGGTTTCATTTCACTCATTTCTCAGTTACTGCTCTTGGTTTGATTGTCCACCCTGGGATCAAAGGAACAACCCCAGTGAGTAGAATTTGATTAAGCTTTTTCAGGCCTGGCCAAGATTTGACTCAATTTTTCTGTCTCTCTTTCTCTGGATTTTCACCTTGCTACACAGGTGGCATGAATGATAGCAGTCCTGTCACAACTCCCCACTTGGTACTATTGTGGTTGTTTTCATTGAAAAAACTGATGGCTGGCCTGTATTTGCACCTTTATTGCTGTGTCTGGAAGAGTGACGACAACAGGCCAATTTTAAAAATTAAGGAATTTAGTCATGGCTTGAGGGAGCAGTCTGTAAACGGATTAAGCCCGCTTGCCGCAAACCATTTTTGACAGTTTTTCGGTTGTTTTTAAGCAAAGGCTAACTGTAGCTTAATCCTGTTGATGCAGCAGGACATGTTTATAACACATCTGACCTTCTGAAGAAGAATCACTATTTTTAATAACGCAGATATAGGACAGTCTCTGTTTTTCTATCTCCTCCCCTACATTTTCTTCATTCTTGCAAGACACAGCTGCCACTATGACCAAGAATAATATATGACTATCAGATTAAGAAAACGCTGCTAGATTTCCACTCCTTTCTCTTATAATTAAACCTGTTTGAGCCCTCTTGGCTTCTGTAGAAATGACTCACTTCCTGTAATAGAAAAAAAAATGCATCTGAAATGAGTGATGTGCTTACTTAGCAGAAAAGGAACATGTATAGTTTCTGTATGCTTTTTCTATCTCATTTCCCATGCATAACCATCCACTCGAAGAAAAGATTTTTAAAACAAAAGTAGCAACAATATTTGTGAAGTGCAGATATTGCAATGAAACAATGCAAGAACCTCAGCAGCAGCAGGTGTGTCTACAGCTCTGCCAGCCTGCTATGCTTTGCCTCTACAAGTCCATCAAAGTCCCACTTCCCCCTTTGTGGGCTGAAGTAATACACAGGGCCAACAGCTGTAATTATTTTGAAAAGTAATGGAGCTTCAGGTGTTTTTGCTAGGACTGAACATTTGGTTCTCACTTCTGGGGTGGGTGGTAGCGCTAAAGATTCATTACATTCACAGTAACAGTACATCAGTTGCAAACTCTGTGCTAAAACGTATCTGACTGTAAAATCAGAAACAATCCAGGAATTGGTATTAGCATGTAAAAAACCTGAGGCCTAAATGATGCTAATACATTTCATTCAAAGGGGAATTTTGCTTTAGAGACAAGAACATAAAGTGGGGTAATTTTATAAAATTGAGCTTGCTGGATTTTAGACATATGCATATATCCAGAATNGGGGGGGGTGGGGTATAGACAACACATGAGGGTATGGATACATAGTAAAGGTTTGGAAAGGAAAGGAAAGATTGTAAGAACAGTTATTTTGGGGCATTTATAGTAACAGATGATAAGGATAACTGGCAATCAGTCGAGTCACGTGTTATGAGGTGCACACCAGGCTGACACACTACACGGATGCTGCAGATGAGTGTAAATCCCGTAGGACTTGACATCACCAAGCCAGTCTGACAAACTAATCACTGTCATCCTCTCCCACAGTTTTCCTACCAGCTCAGACTTGGAATGTGTTTTATCTCATAAATTCTCAGAAGCTCTTTTTCCCTTTTGTTTTCTACAACACAGTGTCTGCAGTTTGATACAATATCCTGCCTGCATATCAGTGGCCTTAACCTCGCAGCCCACACGCACTTCTAATGCCTGTTCTTTCCACATGGTTTTCCCAGCATCACGTGGAACGTCCAAGCATCGCATCCATATAGCTAAAATACTCCCGAAGGAATGTCAGTTGTCAAACCCCACCACCTCTGGTGCCAGAATAACCATGCGGTGCCAGGTGCTTCTCATCCTTCCGCTGCTGTAGTTAGATGAGATGCCCTGGAAAACAGATGCTAGGTGTGACACGGAACTGCCATGGCAGGGGGGACACTCGGCCACGGGGGGGTGAATGTTTTAGACATTTCGGCTGGAAGCCATAGATTTCAAACTTTCAGTGCCTTTAGGAAAACAACTTTTCCCTGGCTTTCAGCTGAGCTTCCCGTGGTGCCGGCTGCCCGGGGTCCCGCCGCCTGCTCAGCCCGTGCTCCCCCGGTACACGCTCGGCCGACCGCGGGGACCGGAGCCGGCTGCGGCCCGGGTGCCCGTGGGAGGGAAACGCGTCCCGTCCTGCGCCGGGCGCTGCCGNTGACGGCGGCGGGAGCGGGGGCTGCGGAGCGGGGAAGGGGCGCTCGGAGCGTCCGTCCCGCTTCTCCGGCCCTCCTGAGGTGGGTGGTGCCCGGTGACATTCCAAACAGGGCACGCACAGCCCGAGTTGTGTCACCGGCACGGCCCGCGGTTCGAACCGAGTTCTTAGTTTTTGCAATCTGTGCAGTCATGTCGGTGGACTGTGCTTCGCAGAATCATAGAATGGTTTGACTGGAAGGCATCTTAAAGATCATCTTCTTCCAACTCCCGTGCCATGGGCAGGGACACCTCCGACTAGACCAGGCTGCCTACAGCTTCATCCAGCCTGGCTTTGAACGCTTCCAGGAATGGGGCACCCACAGCTTCTCTGGGCAACCTGTTCCTGTGCTTCACCACCCTCACAGTACAGAATTTCTTTCTATCATCCGATGCAAACCTCTCTCCTTTCTGTTCAAAGCTGTGCTTGCCCGTATAAAATGTCCCTCTCCAGCTCTCTTGTAAGCTGTCTTTACACAAACAAAAGCCACAGTAAAGTCACTCTGAAGCCTTCTCTTCTCCAGGCTGAAAAATCCCAATTCCCTTAGCCTTTCATAGTTTGTTGGATCTGTGAGGGAGAGGGTTTAGATGCACCTGTAAATTTGTGTTTCTGGTGAGAAAAATAGCAAAGTTTCTTAACTGGAATCACCTTAAAAATACGCTGGAGTAGTAACTGATGCACTTTCATACAATGTAGAAATAATTTTGTATTTACTTGAATCTTAACTATTGAATATTCTCTAATTCCTCAATATCCCTATAAAGTCATGAAAATCATCAGCAATTTCTCTATAGAGTGTCAAATGAAAATCAGATGTCAGATGTGCTTTTCAATCTGCAAGTAAATCTCAGTCATACACTGCACAAAAGGCATATGTGGGGATAGGTGTACATTTCTAAAGATCTTGGGATGTTGTGCAATGAGTGAGAATTCTGTTCTTCAAGTCCACCCTAGAGCCATTAGTTAGGGTGTTATATAGCAATAGTGTTAGGAAAGAGGCAAATTTCCCTTGTCTAGAACATTAACACATGATCAAAAAAGCTTTATTCCTCCTACATCTAGGAGTCAGAGATCTGCTTAGAGGCTCTTTTAACTCTGTGTGCCTTTACTTCTGTTGACTTTGGACATGTCACTGTGATCTCTGAAAATCCCCCTGTTAGAAATGTGAAACAGTTCCCATTTTCAGATTTAAAAGTGGATACTTTATGAGATAGTCTTGAAAATGTAGCTGAAAGAAACAGTTTGTTCCTGTCTAACTGTGGCACTCTATAACTGGATTATAACTGAAGGCTGCTTGAATTGGCTAGCTTTCCACAGCCTTATGGATGTGGACGTGAATTCACTTAAATGAAACACTTTTAAACTAATTTCCCAGAGAACAGTGGTTGCCCTGAAATGAGAATGCCCCTGTTTGCTGAGTACATATCAACCCTTGTAAAACACTCTCAGTTTGCTTAGCTCCTATTTAGTTTTCCTAGTTACTTTTATAGTTTTCTTCAGCCTAAGCCTATACATCATGTAGCTGATACTGCATATTAATATCACACCTATTTGCTCGGTAATCCATAAAATACCTTGGAAATAAGAGAGTTATGCATAAAAAAAAAAAGAGAGAGAGAGAAAGAGAGAGAGAATTTATAGTGATACTTTCCATATTTCTCCAAAGGGATTTTCCAAATCCCTTTAATGACAAATTTCCTGCATATAGATACTGTTCTCCATGAAATAACTCAGCTAAGGACAAGGCAAGTGGTATTACCTGTAGTCCTGTATTTGGTGCATGACCTGATTTCATTTACCATATAAAATCCTTAGACTGTATCAGAACTATTTCAATGTACACTAATTGTTACAGTAGCTTTATTGTAATTGAGCTGTCCTTGAAATAAGTTGAGTGGCTCTGCATTGAATTTAACATTTACTGTGTGAATTATTGAATTAGATAGCTAAGTTATAATTAGTTTGTTTAGTTATCTAGTAGTTATTATTATTATAAATATTCATTATTAGTTTTTATCTTTCATATTTCTGATATAATTGTTCAAAATATCATAATGCAGGACTATATTTTTATAAATATCATAAAGGCATTAGAGCTACAAGGAACGGAAGTGGCTGTGTTTGCATTACTTCATGTAATAAAATTTACATTATTAATATACAAGTAGTATGTATAGTACAGCCTTATCAATTTAACTAGAAAATGCATATTGGAATAAAGGCATGAGTGACAGAAGCAGAGGTTCTGACTGTGTTTCCCAGGATAGTCAGCCGGCATTGGTGTATGTTACAAAATATCAGTTATTTCAGCTTTGAATGGCTCTAACCGGAGCTGCTGCGTGAAGGGGTTGCCGTTCTGCACAGTGCCTATGGCACAGTCACCCTCAGCGGAGTTTGCACTGGAGGTTTCTGGCAACTGGTGCCTCTTGCAAGCTTCCTGGATATTCTCATGCTGCAGCACCTCTGGCGTTAATGGTGTTTGAAAAGACAACAGCTCAATAGTGTTTTGTTACCTTTCAGAATCAGGCTCTTAGAAAAACACTGCTAGTTTTTCTTAAAGGATTAACACTTACACATTTACTTAAAACTGAAAAAAAAGAACAAAAAGAAAATCCTGTAAAATAATATTGTTGCTATAGTCAACTTCAGAAAATAATGAGCACGTATATGATTTCTGTACGTTTTGACTTCCACCAGTTCTTTCCTGTGTAGATTTTTAAATCTAGAATAGGGTTAATACTTAGCATGAGCATCCTAGAAGATTTAGCTTTAAATCTGGATGTTGAATATTTAGCCTCTGTTGCACAGAGGTAGGAAGGCAGTAACAGAGGCAGTGAAGTTAGCTGGACCTTCTATGTGAAAAAGTCAAGATACTAAAGATGTTAGCCTGCCATATTTTTGTTACCTGATTATAATTTACAGAGTCGGGATTAAATTGTTCCAGCTGAAGTCTGAAAACAGTAAATATTTTAGTATTGGAAGAATTTACTAGATGCAGCTATTCAACTTTTTAAAATGGGATTTTTCAGTGTTTCTGAAGCTGTTTGAGTCCAAAACTCTGACGTTCTACATTGTTGGCATCGCTGATTTAATAACAAGAAAGAGAAGCCTCATTTTTCATTTTCAGTACCACTGTACCAGTAAAGAGCTCCAAGCGTAGGCTAGGGCTTGGACTGATAAGCTGCAGCTGCTGGTCTGTGTCTCAAAGAGTTTTTTATTACTATTAGAATGTAAAGGAAGAAGGCTATAGATGGGTAGATTCAGAAAAAGGAATGATGGAATTATGATGAAAAAACCCACTTTGATGTCGTTATTTGGCATGAGAAGCAGTCGACCCAAAACAGCAGCAGTCTTCATTTTTAGCAATTTTAGATGCATCACAGCAATGGGAACATAGGGGCATAATTTCAATGAGAATGGGGTAGCTGTGCTGACAGATAGATAATATCCTGCATGTGTGAAACTGCAGTAGAACTGCAAATGTCACAGTTTAAAGGCAAAGGGACCAGATAAGTAATGTCTCAGGGCTGAGCCAGGAAGGAGATCAGAAGACAGATTGTAAAGTACTTAAACCCTAATGCAAATAGCTAATTTTTGGCACATTAGAAAAGAAGTAGCCGTAAGAGGGGTGTAATGAATAATGTGAAGACACAGAGACTGAACAAGTTAGGGAGACCAGGTCTATATTCATGTTTTCACCTAGTTTTAAAAATATTTTGCTATCTGTTTTCTTGGTGGAAGTTATGACTTGGGTCATGCCAATTGCCAGATCCTGCTGCCACGAAGCACCTGCTGGGTATATTCTTACTCAAGCCCTGAAATTGTTTCTAAGAAGTATCTAATAAACATGTTTCTTTGTACCTTAATGATGCTTTTGTTACTTTTACTGGAATTGCATTGATGTTTACAGCTCTCCTACTGATCAGGTTAACACATGTAATAGCTCATAAGAGGAGCTATTTATTTTCTAGATTTGCCTGTGCAAGCCTGAACTATTAGGTTCTGCAAATCGATGCTAACAACATGAGAAGAAAAAGCAATAGGCTTTAAAGCATAAAGTAAGTTACACTTAATCGATATAAACAATAAAATCTAGGGTCTTTTTGGCAATTTTGAGAAAAATTAGAAAGGCCATGCCTCATGGTTAGCCAGGTGCACAATTTAAAGTTCTTTGGTGACTTTGTTTAAAGATAATAATGGATAGGGCTGTGTTGTTATTAAATGGTTCTGACTTCGAATTCAAGGAAACTCTAAGAATAAAACTGCATGTTTAATTTTTATTTGTGACTTCTGACAGTTAAATACAAGAATTCCTGTAAATCATTATGTGTTTTTCGTAATTTCCAGTAAGAGAAATAATAGCAAAATGGTGCATGAAATAAAAGTGAAGTATACAGGTTTTGTACGTATATTCAGTAAAATAATGAAATACCTCAGGAAATGTTCAACAATAAAAAACCATTAGGCATCCATGAAGGTTGTTCTAGAGCATTTTTTAAAGGTCACACTTGGGTTTAACTTGGTGATAAAAGAATAAACTACTTATCACAGGTACTTTATCGGAACACCAAAAACACAACTGGAAAGAAACCATAAAATCAACAACATCCTTTTGTTTCGTTGATATTATATGCATGGAGCTACATTCACTGTACCAAAAATACCCCTTTTGTGTCAGTGAGTTCCAACAGACAAAGAAGAAGAAAAAAACGAATACATTGCCACCAACAGAGTAATAGCTTAAGAAAAGTAATAAGCATCCTGCCCTGGGTACAGCATTTTGTTTTATTCTTTTTATTTTGTATGGAAGACACCGTCCTTTCTTGTGGACTTTGGACAAGTACGCCTCACTTTTCTGCCTGTACCTTGGTTCTTTGGGTCTGACATCAGACTGCAAGATGACATCACTGCAAAGCACTATTTTAAGTTTTATTACTAGTGCTTTACATTTGTTTACATTTGAACTTGGCATTTTCTTTGAAGTCGATTGACATCTATTATGCCTTACTCTTTCAGCCTTCTTACCAGATGATGTTGGCTGACATTATTATTTACCTCATTAGTGTTGTAATAGTTGTTGTGGGATTTTAAATTTTAATTATATTGCAGTATGCACTGCTTTGTTAGGAACCCTTAACACAATGAAGGAGGTACCACATGGATTCAGGAAAGTACACTTGTATATTTTATCTTTGTTTTATTATAGTCTGACTAAAAAATAATTAAAAAAAAACAACTGTGGAAACCTTAATTTGAGCATCATCTGGCTGGAGTGCAGGAACTTCAAAAACAGTTTATACTTTGGTGAGAATTTGTATTTCAATCTTTCATAAAAAAGAAAAGTTTAAATAATGGAAGTTAAAATCCTTTTTAAAGGATATTCACAATTGAGACAAAGGGGAAATTAATGTTAAACTCAGTTATACACTATCCATGGATGTTCATGGAGATTTGAAATCAACTTTTAAGTAAAGGAGGCTTATATAGACAATGCTCTTGGGCACATGGTGGATTTTTGGGGATGGTGGTGTGCAGGGACAGGAGTAGGACTCGATGATCCTTTCCAGCTCAGCTTATCCTGTGCTTCTGTGATTCTGAGTTAGAAAGACAGGGCAGGGTAGACTGAATTTATGTGAGCAGATGCACAGTGATAAACAACTTTCTGGTCTCAAATCTTTAAATGATAGTGTGGAACACAGGTTTGTTACTTCTTAACATCTCACCACTGACTGGCTTCATGCACTTTGTTGCTGTGAATATCATGAATTTGGGTGAATGGTTCTGAATGCTTATGCACAGTAGAGACTTTATTAGAGTGCCCTTACACCAGTGTATTTACAGTGATTAAAAATGCTAATCTGGGCAGATTGTGAAGTGCTGCTCAATGGGTATGTGTCAAGTGGAGTACTGCAGTGAAATCCTTGGTAGTTTGTATGTAGGGGGTATAAACCAATGTCTATGTGAAAAGCAGAAAGAAAACAAAGTAAGAAATTTCTAAACTCAGTGTTGAATTTTGGGAGCAACTTAGAGTTGTTAAAGATACTAGCTGAATTGTTTACATTTAAAATAGTAAACAGAAATAATCTGAATTATTTTGAATAATGAATAAGCCCAAACTGCTCTCATTTATCTTGAAGTACGAGATAAAATATGAGTGAAGAGAAAATTAACGTTAGTCTTTTTCAGAACATCACCAAGTGTGAAGTTCTAAGGACATACCCCATTGCTGCACTCATCTGTGGTAGTAATGATGTCAGATACAGTGGTGCTGAGCTCACCAGGACAACCTTTTTCTTTTGGGTATCTGTTGTCTGTAAATTTCCGAAACCATTTCAAACATGAGCTACTAATCCCATGGAATGTGTTAGGACTGAATCATTTGGGTATTTGCTGTAGGATAATAAAAGTTTCTATCTCCAGTTACGTAATCCAGGACCAGTTTAAGTAGTTAGGAGATTCATTGGTGATGGATTAGGTGAATACAATCCCTGCTTCCAAGAAACACTTTTGTTTTGGCCTTGTCCTTCGCTGTTGAGTACAGTGTGCTCTTACCCCCATCCAAAAGTTCATACCTGCTTAAGTGATGGATTATAAAATACTATTTTATATTTAAATGTAAAACAAAGCCCAGGAAACATTAGGAATATTTCTTGTGGAATGATAATTTAGAATTAAAAAGGCATATTACAGAACTATCTGTTTTCTTGCGCTCCAAATTTCTCCATGGAACAACAGAGAGCAAGATTCCTTTAGCAACACACTTCCTTCAGCATATTCCTTCTGTGTCACATTGTGGCTGCACAGCCCAAGCGTCTCAGGACTTCTGTTGTGTTGATGATGTTGATTAAAAGCTTATCATGTGATGTCCTTTCCTTCTCAGTAATAAGCTTTATTTTCTGACAGAGCTAACACAGAGCCCTCCTTATCATCTTAAACAATGTGGCAACGTGCTTTGTTTTGCCTTGCCCAAACTTTGCTGTATTTTCAGACCTGATGGAGGACTCATGGCTGATGACTGTATTGTAAGTTACTAATTGTACTTGAACCAACAAATAGTGACCTTTGTTAGCAGACAGCCACCCACAAGTATATCATATTCCTGAATACTAGGGAGATTTCTTCTCACATTCTCTTCCATCATGAATTCCCTCCTCCACCTAACTGTTTTACTAACTGTAAAGTTTTTCTTATGATAAGCAAGCAGATCTTTTTTTTTTTTTTTTTTTTTTTTTTTTNTTTTTTTTTTAATTTATTTGCTTCCCTAGCAGACTCAACTGGAAACTTCGTATATTTTTATTTATTGCAGCAGATATGAATGGAACACTTGCTCCCTTCCCAAGCATAACATTTTGCTCTTTTGGGTACACTAAAGACTGTCATTCAAGTATCTTAGCCCTCAGTGGTGCAGTGTTATGGAACACTTGAGTTGGATATGTCTTTTATTTTCTCTGAGAGCTTGCCATCACTATTAAATTAACTTGAGCTGAAAGTCATATTTTGCCCCAAAATTATTATTGTGTAAGTGGTGATGCAAGTCAAACCGTGCTCCGAAATGATTCTTGTGTTATGCAGAAAAAATATAAGATTTTGAAGGTAACATGGTACCTGTGAACCATTTTTAGTCACATTACTTCTGCATAAGGGTGATTCATAGGTGGAATCCTGAGCTGAATTTCAGAGATCTGCCTTCTGGTCACAGTTATGGATGTGCAAGTTATGTCATTTACACTTCATAACTTATTTTTCCCCTCTTGCATCTCCATTGGAATACAGATACTTTAGGTCGTAGACTGTGTCTTAATGCAATGTTCTGCAGTAAGTATCAGTAGAGACTTGAAGTTCAGCTTTTAACTTCTTTAGCATTACTGTAGTATGTATAATTAATCCAGCTTAAACCAAGTAGTGACCAAACTTCTGCAGAAATGTACAAATCCATAAAAAAAATTATATTTATTTGATTTTTTTTTCATTTAATGTAATTCATATTTCCCATTGCCTCACTTATTTCTCTATAGTATAACAAAAGGTCATTAGATAGGCAACGTAAGTTTATCTGAAATGAATTTTTAGCTATTATTCTTGCTTGCAAAGAGCTATACTGATAACGCCTGTGAGCAAATGAATGCTACTCTTATTTGAAATCTTACTCCAAAACATTGAATATTTTTTCCACTTGATCTTCTTCTGTAAGGAATTATAGAATTTTTGGCTGGGTTCTTTTAATGTGACCATACTCCACATGTTAAGGATGGGATCTGGAAGGCATGATGAGGATGCTTGCCAGGAATAGTTGGCTTCTACTGTGTGGAGCAGCTCTAAGATTGTATTACAGTATGTAATTTGGGTGTGCATATTGCCTGCAGTTCAAAGCATTTCATTAGTCTGCAGCAGCAAGCTGAACTTCCTTTGGGCTGTCTCCTTGTGTGTTTACTGAGCAAGCTACAGGCAGCACTTGAGAAAGGGATTGTCATTTCCAGCTATGGAGAGAGTTCTTTTAGAAATAGAAAGAAAATAATCCAAGTCTTTTTCTTTCAATTTTCTTTTTCTAATGACTGTCGTATTCTGCCAATCATCCTTGTGGTTTTCTATTAAATCTAAATACCTCTTTGCTAGCACATGGAGGTAGATGGCAAGATTAGTTGTGGAGCTCTCTATGCATTGATAAAATAATTATTAGATCCATATATACATGTTATTTATTAAACTTTAGCAGTGTCTCAAAAGCAGGCTTGTGCCAGTTCGGATTTGTAATCTATGAGATGTAGCGACATTAGAGTTCTTTGGTCAGTTTAATCTGTCTTGTTTTCTTGTCTTCAAAGACTTTTTATGTGCTTCTCCTACTCTTTATCTATACTTTATTCCTTCAGACTGTGCTCTGATATTTTTCTCCTTCAGCTTGAAGGGATGGGAGAGATTGAAGATTCATTTCTCCTCATCCACAAGGAAAAGCTCAAAGACTTTAAACTACTTAGGTCTTTACCAATCTACAGTCAAAGCAAAGATTATCTAAATCCCAGAAAGAGTTGAGTTGTCCTCAGAGTTTTACAGGACAGAATTTCTGTAGGAATGATTCTGGTTGGAGAGGGCTCTAAACAACCTTTATCTAGTTGAAGATGTCTTTGTTCATTGCAAGGGGTTTGGACTAGACAAACTTTAAAAGGTCCTGTCCAACTCAAACTACTCCATGATTCTATGAATCCATGCAGCATCTCTGGCAGGAGGTGAAAACTGCACAGCTCTGATGACTGAAAGGTGCGTGTGGTCTGACTCCACTGAACCAGGCCAGAGAAGGAAATCAGACTGTCTGATCTTGTACCCAGCACACACCTTCCTGCCGTGAGCCCCACAGCACACAGGACACCAGCACAGCCTCATCCTGTGACCACACGTGTTAGACACGCCGGGGTGGCCCAAGCTGCAGCTCACCAGCTCCCTGTGCCTGGCAAGCAGGGCCATCAGCACTCAACCAAGCTCAGGGACTGCTCTTTCTCCTCGAGAAACAAATGCTGTGTTGACAATGAACTGTTTTAAGGTGTGTGCTATTACGAGATAACTTTGTAGATTATGTAAAACAGTCATTTTTGCCTTTCACATTTCATTTCCCTGACCACCTGTCCAATCCCACCAGAACACATGGCTTGTCCCGTTTGCTTGCCTAACTTTACAGATCTATCTTCTTACACATGGGTTTGAATTCGTTTGTATAAACAAATGTAAGCTACAGGCCACATCCTCACCTACAGCAAATCACTGTGCTGTTATTAAAATCTGATGTCTACCTATTGGCTAAGATGTTGCCATTTAATTTTTTTATGCTTTCCTTTGAGAGATGTACTGTGTTTTAGAGGATAAGATGTTAAAATGATACCCCTGAGTACAAAACATTCTCCTTGCCTTTAAAAAAAGAGTGACCTTTACACTGGACCAAATGGAATTTAAATCAGAACACTCTTCCGTATTTAAGGTTAAAACAGGTTGCGAAACCCATTAAGAAACAATCTAGAGTCCTACAATAGTTGTGTCACAGAGGTTAAGAGAGCCTGAATCCTGGCCTGGATCAGCAATGCTGTGGCCCGCAGGACCTAATAATCAAAGCCTGATTAATATTTCTTATGGCAGAAGGTTCACCTACTTGTACTAGCTTGCTTGCTATGTATTTGTTTCTAATGAGTACACATTCCTTTTGAAACAATAAATTTTTAATTGACTCTGGTCGCTAGCAGTCTTTCCCAGGACTCAGAATTGGGCCCAGTCCTGTTCAGTGTCTTTACTCATGATCTGAATTAAGAGATTGAGTGCACCTTCAGTAAGTTTGTGGACCACACCATGCTGGGCAATAGTATTGGAAGGCTTTACAAAGGGGTTTGGAGAGGTCAGGTAGATGGGCTGAGACTGACAGTATGAGGTTCAACAAGGCCAAGTGCTGGGTCCTGCCCTTGGGTCACAGCAACCCCAGGCAGTGCCACAGGCTGGGACAGAGGGGCTGGAAAGGCCCTGGGGGTGCTGGTGACAGCAGCTGGACATGAGCCAGCAGTGCCCAGGTGGCCAAGAAGGCCAAGGGCATCCGGGCCTGGCTCAGCAATGGTGTGGCCAGCAGGAGCAGGGCAGGGAGTGTCCCCTGTGCTGGGCACTGCTGAGGCCACACCTTAAGAAAATCAAAAAAGAAAACACAACCACCACTGTCATTTTACAACCTCTTTTCATCACTCCTGACAACTCTGTGGAGTGACTCTTCAGTGAAATTCTGGTTTGTTGCAGTCAGTGGGACTTTTGCACAAGAATTCATTGGAGCTGGGGCTTTAACTGCTGTTCTTTTCCTGTTGAAAAGTTTTATGATCTAACGGCTATTTTCCAGTTTATAACATTTTCCCTTTTGGAAAATTCATAGTCTCATTCTGGAGTCTGACCAAGTTGAGCATCTCTTCTTGTTTTACAGCTAATCTTATTCTTTTTCAATCAGCTCCTATATTTTTCATTGAATTTAATTATCTACCACAATGACTTCCAAAACAATCAAAGAATATGTTCATCATAACTATGTTCGGTATTTTTTAACTCCTCACATGGGGGACTTGCCTCTAGCAGGTGCAACACGCTTGATGTGTATGCTGCTGGACACCAAACCTGCTCTATCACTCCTCTCCTTAACTAGACAGGGAGACAAAAATTAACAAAAGGCTCATGGGTTGAGACAAGGCCAGGAAGAGATAACTCACTGGTTACCATCACAGGCAAAACAGACTTGACTTGGGAAAATTAGTTTAGTTTATTAACAATCAGATCAAAGTCGAATAATGAGAATTAAAAACAAAATCTTGAAATCTTAAAATCACCCTCCCACCTCGTCCCCTACTTCCTGTGCTTTTTTCCCAGTTTTCTCTACCTCTTCCCCTCCAGCGTTGCAGGTGAGTGGGGAATAGAGGCTATGGTTAGTTCCTCACACATTGTTTCTGTCACTGCTTCTTCCTCAAGAGAGGTCTCTTTCCCCTCCTCCATCACGGGATCTGTCCCACGGGAGACAGTTCTCTGTGAACTTCCCCAGTGTGAGCCCTTCTCACTGACCGCAGTTCTTCACAAACTGCTCCAGCATGGGTCACTTCCACGGGGTGCAGCCCTTCAGGTACAGCCTGCTCCACTGTTGGACCCCCACAGGGCCATAGGTCCTGCCAGGACCCTGCTCCAGCACAGGCTTCTAACGGGGTCACAGCCTCCCCCCAGGCACCCACCTGCTCCAGCGTGGGTCTGCTCCATGGGCTGCAGGGGGATCTCTGCATCCCTGTGGATCTCCAGGGGCTCAGGGGCAGAGCTGCCTCACCATGGGCTGCACCACAGGCTGCAGGGGAACCTCAGCTCTGGTGCCTGGAGCAACTCCTGTTCCTCCTCCTGCACTGACCTTGAGTGTCTGCAGGGCTCTTCCTCTCACATATCCTCAGCCCATACTTTTCTGGCCACAACTTGCTTCTGCACAATAATTTTTTACCTCTCAAATACGTTATCCCAGAGGTGCTGCTGCAGGTGCTGACAGATTCAGACTTGCCCAGTGGTGGGTCTGTCCTGGAGTTGCCTGGCACTGGATCTTTCAGTCATGGAGGAAGCTTCTGGCAGCTTCTTGCAGAACCCACCCCTGTGGCCCCCCTGCTACCAAAACCTGGACATGCAAAGCCAAGAGATACTTCTTCTAAGGATCCCTAACATAAGTCTTTATTTCCCTGGTCTCCAGTAGAGACTAAGCAGGTTGAAATGAAGGGATCAATGTGTTTTCCCTGGAACTTCCACTTCCTCTTTCTTTTGGACATACCCTGATGATCTTCACAAACTGAATAAGCTTCCTTTGCAGTTAAAAGGATGCTGTGAGTTTGGGTTGCCCTCACTGGAAGTTTTTAAAATTCGCTTCTCTCAAGAAGAATGTTGCTCACCTATTCCATTGTGCATCTTCTTAAAATGTTTTTTCACTGTCTTTAAAAGTCCTGTTAAAAAGTATTTACAAGTTTATGCAATAGCTGATTTCAAACTATCACTTTCCTCTTTCATGTTATTCAGTCTCTTATCTCAAAAAAACATTTGGAAGTAGCGCCTTTTTGCACAAGTTTACAGATGAACTGCTTAATATAGAAGATTTATAATAAAGTTTAAAAATTGTATGTATCTTATTTTCCAGTACCTGCAGTTTAACTGATGTCTCATATGCTCCCCTGAAAAAATTTGAAAGACATGTATTTCCCTTGGGTGGACTGATTTCACCAGTAACATGTAGAGGATCTCTGCTCCAATCAGCTGCTGATGTTCTAATTCTTCAGGAGAAAAGTGGTGCTGGCCCCCAGATCTCAGGACATTTTATTTTGTTTTTAAAATTCAATCAGTGGAAATGTTGAAGTCCACCCATGAATTTTGTTACTGGGACTAAAACTGTTACTCATTTTTTTCCCCTTCTTTAAAATAAAAGTTTTGGATTGCTTCCATAGTTCAGTTTTGTGCTTCATATTTTAAATCATATTATTGGGTTGTTTTTTTTTTAAATTTCTGTCTTGATTTTTGCTTATTATGTTCTTTGCCTTTTAAATTGTCCTGTGGTTTGACAAAAAGCAAAATGAGAAGAAAAATTATACTGGTCATTTGCAGGCCTAGGAGGGGAGAAACTTCCTATTTATCCATGTCAGAAGAACACGAACAGAAAAAAAACTAGGGGAGAAGACACAGAGTTTTTATGTATTTGTGCCATCTAATCCTGAATAGGTCTCTTGAGTACTACTAGAGTAAAATTTTGAATGTATTTATAAGCAGTTATACTAAAACAAAGGAGATTATAAAAATATTTTTAAAATTATAAAAATATTTATGACTTAATATTTAGGTTAGAATTACCTAAATAAAACCAGAGTTATCTACAGTCTTAGTCTTACAGCTTGTAGGCAAAAGGATTATTCATTTCTTCAGCACTGTCACAGAGAAGTATGGAATTTTAGAAGAGATGGAGGAGAGGATCTGTACAGTTTGTAGAGTAAGGGTCTAATTCAGCACATATTCACTAGGAATAATCCATCAGGAGTATCCATTCAGAAAAGAGTTTCACATTTCTCCATTGTTTTTAGCAGGGCATGAGAGTCCAGTGATAAAGAGTGTGCTGCTAACCCAAAGGCTGCTTCAAACATCACTTTACCTGGGAACAAAACATTAAAAACTAAATAAATATTGAAGCTAAAAGACATGTTTACCAGTTGCCTCTGTTCTTAGTTTAGGGAAGAGTGCAAAAGTGTAGCCTGTCTGTGCCATGTAAATACAACCAGCTAATTGTGTCTGAAGGGAAGAACAGTTTCACAAAAGGAAAAAAGGAAACTTCATTCATACTACTGCCCTTTCTGCTGCTTTCAGGAATGAAGATGATTGAAGTTGTGTGTTCTTGTATTTTTCCTTTGGCTTTGTTGTTCCTTTTTTGTCTTCCTGCTACAGAACTGGGGCAAGGCTGAGACCTTTCCTCTGTCCTGCCGTCTCTGAGGTTCTGAGATAAAGTCTGTCTCTATCTGCTCACTCTTGCCATCAGTTAAGCTAATTTATCTAAGCAATACCATGCATCTCTGCTTCAAATTAGAATTACCACAAAACCAGTCAGACATTCTAGGATGTTTTCCTTACGAAATAGGTGTGCATTACCAGCAGCCACCTATCAACTTTTGAAATCCCTGACCACTGCCAGCTAAATCTGATTGGGAGGTAGTGATTTTTAAGTATAAACTATGCAAAACTGGGCAACTTTATAGAAAAGCCTATTAGCACTGTCTTTAAACAAACAAACAAAGAAACAAACCAACAAAAACCCCCACAACATGCAGTTTGAGCACATTTCTTATTAGACACCAGAGGATTTATATGGAGATTAGCCAAAACGAATGCCTTAATTCTTGAAAAGCTTTCATTCAGTTTTCCCACTTTATCAGACACCAGAAATTCTACTCAAGATTTTTTGGCAAAGACAGATTAAGCTTTTTTAAACTTTAGCATTTATATTTTTTTAATATAGTGTGAACTCAGTCTGCACCATTGGGTGTGAGGAAGTTCAACAGTTAAGTCAACCACAAAACGACACAAAAGCTTAAGGAAACAAACTTTATTTGCTTTGGTACTTACAGATGACTTTATTTTTATTTTATTCTGCAGTGATATCTGAATGTGTATTTGCAAAGTTTCTGAAGAACTCTCAAAGCTGAACAGGGATAATAAAATTCTTTCCTAGATGGGACTCCAAATTTTCACATTTCAGCTTAAAATAGGCAAGCTGAAGTTGATAATAAAGATTTTGTTACAGAACACAGTTTCTAGGTTTTGGACCTATAGGCATGTCAGGCAAAACCAATACTAATCTGCTTAAAAGTGAAGTTGATGATTTTTTTTTGACAGAAACTTGAGCTGTTCCTTTGTGTTCTGATCATATGTCTTAAGGTAGTAGGAAAACACAACTGTTAATTTGTCTTTTTAATAGTGAAATTTTAAATATTTGAATTTAGTGATTTGTATTTCTTGTTTTCGTCATAACATCCATAATAATATATATGAAATGAGCTCTTCTGCAAAGTCGTGATGGGGACAGTGTAATATCCTTTGATCCCTTCTAGTAGGGACAAATACTATTACAGAATTGCAAACATGACAGCATGGCTATTTGAGCCACCCACTTTTTTACAAAAATGGCTTTTATTTTTTTAATTGCTAATTTAATCTCAGAATCACAGAATGTTTGAAGCTGGAAGGGACTTCTACAGGCCACCAAGTCCAATCCCGCTGCCTAGGCAGTGCTAGAGCAGGTTGCCCAGATTATGTCCTGATGGCTTTTGAAGATTTACAAGCATAGAGACTCCACAGAACAACCTGTGCCAGTGCTCAGTCACCCTCACCGTAAAAGTTTCTCAATGTTTGGAGGGAACGTCCTGTAGTTTAGTTTATGCCTGTTCCCTCTAATTTTGTTCTACTTTGAAAATCTTTCACTTCTCTCATGTTGAATCTGCAGCAGTATGCTTCTGGGAAAGAAACTGGTTTACAGCAACAGGGGAAACTGATTTGAGAATATACCCTCTCAACTAGAAGAAATATTTATTTTTTGTCTGATACAAAAAACAGGATAAGAAAGCAACTAGAGTAATGAATCTGTTATTGAACTCCTTGTCCGCAAGAGAATAGAATTTACACAATTCTCCCACAACTGTAGGGAGAAAAAGAGAGTTTAAAAAGAAACAGACCTTTTCTCAATTTAGAGCTGGTTAATGAAAAGAAAGCAATAAAAATACACAAAAAGGACATTGCATTACTTGAAAATCAAGAGCTTCCCTCTTTTTCTTCATTTTGGGCAAGGCTGGTTGCTTACTTCTTTTCACCAGTGATTAAGTGACAGTGGTCCTTCTGGCAAATTCTTACAGGCAGTGGAGTAAGGAATGCATTAGTACTTTGCCACAGTGGTCAGAGGGGAAGGGAGCACTGGGTAGGGGTGAGTGGTAACAGAAGAACATTCATTTGGCCCTGCTGGATATTTGATAATAACGAAGAGTGTATTTAACATTCACACTGCAAAATTTTGATGGGGTCTGTCATTAAGGCAGTAAATTATTTAAATATGCTGTCTGAACTGACTGCATGTTTTCCCGCTTGGCTTCAATTGAAGATACTTTTCAGATATTCTGCCTTAATATGGCGTCTCAAGACTGTTTGTTTAGATGAATTTGCAAATACTTCATACAGAAATTCTGATAGACTTTGGGGAAAATTATATCAGTATGAGTAACTTTGTTGCAAACCTTTTTTCCAAGAAATACATTAAATGATTACAGAAAAAAAAGCCAGAACAAGTTTGCAGTCCCACACAGAGAAACTGAATGACATAGTGAGAACCTAATGATACAGTTCTTTATTTATAGGAACCGAAAGTGTTTTATTTACTCTAAACTAACTGTAATAGGCCTGTTCCAAGAGCCCAACAACTTCTTCCTAGATATCTGCAGTTATATCTGTTACCTAGTTTTGTAACAATATAAACACATAATTTTCATCCTTTTGCCCTTGACATAGAGTCTTAGTACACAGAGATATTGTTTCATGAGATATTTGGTTTGTTCTAAGACAATGAAAGAAATAAAAACTGTTTCAGGAAAAAAAAAAAAAACAAACACTTTTTTTCCTAGATGCTCATTTAATGTGTATTTTGTTTGTGTAACTCTTTATGCACTCCTTTTTTATTATGTAAATATAATCAAGTATTTTGACAAGTTGTGCATAACTGGAATTTATCATTTTCCTTCTATTATACCCTGAAAGTTTCTACTTTCTCTGTTCAAGGAGATAAGGCAGTTTTCACAGCCTAAGGCTAGTGCTATTTGTATAAAGCAGTATGTCCTTGTCATTTCGAGAAAATCTCTCTATGTGTACCTGCTACTAACAGGTACAAGGAATTTTTCTTTACTACAGTAGAAACTTGGAGAGATTCCTAGCATGGAAAAAACAAGTGTTCTGAGTGGGACCATAAAAACACTTGCTGAGAAACCTGCTCCAGCTGAGTGGTTTTCCCACATGTTCATTGTAAAATCTGATCAAGAGTATTTTGCTTTACCTGTGATTGTGGAGAGAAGTGCACAAATTTGTAGATGTGAAAACAAAAATATCTTTCATTATTACATTTTATCAACAGTAAGACATGGGAACACTCCATGAAGATAGCCTTTCAAGTCACAACATGTGATTTTCTCAGTAAGATATAAACCAAAAAATTTAAGAAAATTGATGTTATTTCTGCACTGAATAAGAGCTAACATGGCTATAACTAATAGAAACTATCTATATTGACTAAATATATCAGTCACTTCAATTTTAGGCCATCAGTTAAGGCTCTAAGTATGAACATCCTCATTTACAGAAAAAAATCTTAATTTGAACCTCTGAGGATTTTTTTGAAATGGTAATTGTCAGAGAAACCGAAAATCTTGGTTCTGCAATTCTGTTGCTCCAAACTACAGGCTTACACTAGGCTGAAGAGGAAAATGATGGTCAGAAAATTTAGGGGTTATGTCCAGGATCTGAATCTCACAGTAGATCCTAGAATCATAAAATAGTTTTGGTTGGAAGATCATCTGCTTCCAAACCCCTTGCCATGGGCAAGGCCACCTTTTACCAGACCAAGTTGCTCAGAGCTCCATCCAACCTGGCCTTAAATACTTACAGGAATGGGAAATCCACCACTTTCCTGGGCAACCTGTTCCGGGGCCTCACCACCCTCAGAGTAATGACCTCCTCCCAGTGTCCAGTCTAAACCTACACTCCTTCAATTTGAAGCTATTTCCCCTTGTCCTACATGTGCTTGCAAAAAGTCTCTCTCCATCTTCCTTGTCAGTTTTTTCAGGTACTGGAAAGCCACAATTAGGTCACCCCAAAGCCTTCTGTTTTCCAGGCTAGATTATCCCAACTCTCTCAGTCTTTCCACATAGGAGAGGTGCTACATCCCTTTGGTCATGCTTGTGGCCTCCTCTGGACTTGCTCCAGCTCCTGTGCTGGGAGCCCAGAGCTGATGCAGGGCTCCAGGTGGGGCCTCAGCAGAGCAGGGCAGAGGGGCAGAATCCCCTCCCTCCCCTGCTGCCCACACTGCTCTGGATGCAGCCCCGGACACGTTTGGCTCTCTGGGCTGGGAGTGCCCATGGCTGGGTCATGTCCAGCCTCTCACCCACAGCCCCCCCAAACCCTTCTGGGCAGGGCTAATCTTGGTCTGTTCATCTCCCAGCCTGTGTTGATACCAGGTATTACCTCAACCCAGATGCAGCACCAGCACTTGGTCTATTATATCTCACGGAGTTCCCACAGGCCACAGGTTCCAAGCTTGTCCAGGTCCCTCTGGATTACATTCCATCCTTCAGGTGTGTCAACTGCACCACTCATCTTGGGGTCATCTGCAAATCTGCTGATCCCTTTGTCCATGTCACTGATGAAGACACTAAATAACACTGGTCCCAGTACAGACCCCTGAGGGCACCACTTGTCACTGGTGTCCATTGGGACTCTGAGCCCTTGACCACGACCCTCTGGATGCGACCATCCAACCAATTTCTTATCCATCTAACAGTCCACTCCTCAAATCCATCTCTCTCCAATTCAGAGAGAAGGATGTTGTGAGGAGCCATGTCAGAGGCTTTACAGAAGTCCAGGACATCCACAGCCCTTCCCTTGTCCCCTGATGCAGTCAGTCCACCACAGAAGGCCACTGAGTTGGTCAGGCAGGACTTGCCCTTGGTGCATCTGTGCTGGCTGTCTCAAGTAACCTCCCTGTCCTCCATGTGCCTTACCACAGCTTCTAGGAGGATCTTTTCCATGATCTTCCCAGGCACAGAAGTGACCCTGACAGGCCAGTAGTCCCCAGGGTACTCCTTTCTATTATTTTTAAAGATGGGTATGATGTTTCCCCTTTTCCAGCCACAAAGGACTTCGCCTGACTGCCATGACCTTCCAAATATCATGGAGAGTGTCTGCAAATATATCAGCCATTTGCCTCAGGACTCTGGGATGTATCCCATTGGGTCCCATAGACTTATATATGTTAGGGTTCCTTAGGTGGTCACAAACCTGATCTTCTCTTACAATGCACTTTGCTATCCCAGTCCCCATCCATCTGTCCATCCTCTCAAGAGGTGTGGAAAGAGAGAAATGAAGACTGTGGCAAAAAATTTGTTGAGCACCTCAGCTTTCTTTTCATCTGTTGTTACTAGGTTATTTTTAACACTGTTTATCAGGGGGTGCACACCTTCTTTGACCTTCCTTTTCTGGTTAGATCTTCAGTTCATTTAGAATAGCCTGGAGGTTTTCAGAGCTTCTTCCAGCAGCCTGCAGCTCCAAAAGACAGTACACATGCCGAGACTATCTGGATCACATCACTGCTCAGCAGAGTGCTTGTCTTGCCTCCAAGACACTCCCATTTTAAGGCAACACAGTGGTCAAAGTCCTTTGCTGCATGCTTGCTGAGTCAACTCTTTTCCAGTCTCTTTGCATCACTTAGATGATCTCAACTGATCAGACAATAATGAAGAATCTGTACTTATTTTTTGATTCTGCTGTTCTGAAATTCATTAAAATACTGAAAAGATTAGTACAAATACATTTGAGTGTTTTTCTACTTGGTTAGAAAGGTGTGGTATTGTTTTTTGTTCTCCAGGAATAGCAGGACAACATATATGAAAACCATGATAAACCATTACATAAAGTGGGCACTATACATAAGTATTGCCATATAGTAATTTTTTCCCTTCAAAATTTTTGAACAGAAATTGTTCCCAAATAACAATGTGAATTAAATTGCAGCCATCTATGGTGTTGTGTTAGGCACTGTGCTAAGAAACAAGCCTTTTATAAACACAGACAGTAGAATACTCTTTAAAAAAATAGCTGTGCAGTGCCAAATGATTATGGTAGAGCTTTTTCTTTCTGCTAGCCTTTCATTTGTATTTTTTTTTTCTCTATGTACCATACTGAAAGCTACATATATAGGAGTTGCTTGTAATCTGTAAACTGAAAAGAGAACACTTGCTGTCACTTTCTTTTTTCTAAAAGCATCTACAAAATAACATGAAAATTCTTAAAGCAGCTGGTGTTAAAATGTACTTCTCTTCCTCATATTAAAGCCTAATAAGACATAAAAAAGAACCTCTGACATTTCAAGACGCCTCTCATTTACAGCAGTTAATCTGTTTTAGGACTTCATCATCTGGGTGGGAAAGTTTGATCATGTGTCTAAAACAAAAAAAACCTGATTAGTAGATCAGTCCTGGATCTAATTACAGGGTGCTATCTTAGACGTAACAGAGAAGTCAGAAACAGTGTTGTGAGGCTCTCAAAGCTGCACAGCTGATAATTATTCTTTTATTCTTAGCTTAGTGGCACCAGAGTGTTATACTTGAAAAGCTGTTAACCTCAACATTTCCCACCACATTGTATAACAACAAAAGTGTGGGCCAAATTTAGAGCTTTGGTACTGTTCAGAAAAAAGGTTTCCTATGGTTATCCTGCCCTTCAGAACTGCAGGTGTGCTTGTTTGATGGGTACTTTGCCATCATTTAGAAAACCTTTTATTTCCATTTAAGATTGGTCTGACAGCTCTGAGTTCTGAGAATTGTCAGGAGGTGCCAAGTCCAGCAAGTCTTAAGCCTAGCATTGGCCATCAGAATTTCACTTAGTCTAAGTGGTCAGTCAGGTTCCCATGGCAGTCACAGACTCTTGGAGTGTGGGAGTCTGAAGTGGGAGATCGTGAGAAGCATCCTAAGGGTGAGGAACTTCCTTGTGAGTGATGGATTCTGCTTTCTAATGTGCTTCGAGATGTACTGGGAAGGTGAATGGTAGGTAAAGATTCCAGAATGCAAGGTGCCATTGGTAATATGTATATTTTTACTAAATAAATAGCAAATGGAACATTTTGGTAATATGTATATTTTTACTAAATAAATAGCAAACGGAACATTTTATTAGTTTTACCTAAATATTGTATCCCTTGAGTTTATTTTGTTTTTTTCATACTTCTTGGGGAAAAAACCTCATCTGCATACTTTAAGTATTAGAAGGGATGGTCTTGTTAAGAAGAACGTGGTTCCTAGTATCTGATTTTCAAGAATTGCTGTTGGGCAGGCTGCAGAAAAATAACATCACGCAAATTTGTCTTACTGTGTTCAAGAACTAGTGAGCTGTGATGTCTGTTGTATTATAGAACGTCATGGATTCTCTTCTGATAGATAAATAGGCTGGAAATCCTGACGTTATTGGCCAGGGAATTCCTTTGGATGAGATAGCATTTATAGTAAGTATGCATCTGAATGACAGTGTTTACAATTTAATGGGAATGTTTTTGTTGAGTGTTGGTTAATGTGTTTACTGAAGTGGCAAGCACCTCAAAATTTTCTTTAAATGGTTCTGCCAATTAATCTCAATTCAAACTTCTTGCATTACCTTTTTCCAGATGTAAGTGAACGTTATTCAAAATTGTGGGGTGTTTTTGCAACAGCCACAAGTGTGTGAAGTTTAAAATATGTGAGGGTACTTGAAGTTTCTAAGCATGTGCTCAGAAGCATAAAAAGATACAAGTCTAGTATCCAGGATGTTGTACAGTAATGCACTGAGCTATTTGACAGTAGTCCCTGCTGGCGTGTTTTATTTGAAGAGGAGTTTTAGTAAATTTGTTTTCCTGATTTTTTGCTTGTCTGACACTTTGAAAATAAGGTTAATGTGAAACAAGTTAAGGGAGATGTTATCGATGTGAAAATAGTCAAGGGAGATGTTATAGATGTCCATAACAAGCCCACCAAAAAAACATTTCTCTACCTTAGAGTCGTGTTTACATGTAGCTGATCTAGATGTGTCCATACCAGCAGTTCCAAAACTTGGTGTTTCAGATACACAGCTTGGAAGACAGGATACCTGGGCTAAAACTCACTCAGCTCTGAGTTCATTGTGGAGAAGCATTCTTGTGTTCAGATCTACATTAGAATAAAAAGGAGTCAGGCTTGGTAGGCAAGGCTTGCACTCTGCATATGGGATTATTTTTCTGAAATTATTTGCATACTGACAGATTTCCTGTTGTTGGGGAGTTGTTGAAGAAGGGTATGTCTTCCTGTCTGTAACTGAAACTTCTGCAAGACCAACGGTTCCAATTGAATATTTAGCAATTTTGGTTAAACCGTGGTTTTCCATGCCATTACTGGGTTCATTGCCCATATTGCGTTCCTGTGCCCAGTTCCAAAACTTTTTAATCAGTTCTTTTGTGCTTACAGCCAACATGCAATACTTTGTGCCGGCTCTAGCACACACACACGCTCAGGCTCTGGGTTAGAACAAGCAGGACTGCAGTTACTCGAGCGCTCCTTTGACAGCTGGTGCTTCGGCGGGCCAGCGTGGTTCGGAGCACTCACATGTGCTCTTACACCTTTCCCCACGCTTCTATAAAGGTTAACCCGTTAATTCCTGATGCTGCCGCGGTGGATGGGAGAGAGAAGGACCGGGCGGCGGGCTCGGCGCGGCTGCCGGCGGGTGTGTGTGTGTGTGGGTGCCCTCGGCAGCCGGGCCCGCG